>JABFPN010003088.1:0-19359 GCA_022817305.1 Leptoteleia sp. ZL-2020
TTTTAGTTACTTCAACCAAAATTATTCGTTATTGAAACAATAATTTGGTTATTTTAACTAAAGATTTTGGTCAGCTAAAAAAGAACCAAATGTTTGGTTAACACAACTAAGCATTTTTCTCCGTGTAATTGAATAAAATTTGTTAAATTAGTTTATTAACCCTCTATGGGCCCCTGTAACTTTCAGGTCACATTCCAATTTATCGATATTTTACCAAATAATTATGGCATTTTTCTTGAGATGACTTGAATTGAAAGTCACATAGTTAATATTCTACTATATTTTTTTTTACATTTGCATATATAGGCTTATAATTACTGCTTTTTGTTCCCCTAATTTTTTTGGATTTAAAACAAAAATACGGCCCATAGAGGGTTAAAAAAGTAACTGTATGTAGTTTCGTACAATGTAACTATCTGTTTTTTAAATTTTTTGTCAAAAATTAGAATTCAGTTTATTAAAATTTATAATTTCTGGTTTCTAAATTTGTAATATTCTCTTCTCCCCGTGTAATAGCAAGAAATATTCCAGCATATTCCAAAAATATTTCTCAAATGTTCGCTACAGAAATATTTATTGTACATTTCTGTAATATTAAAAAAAATACAAAGTATACAAGAATATACCAAAAATATTCCTGGATCCGGACATTAGAATTTTTAAATAATCCATAATCAAATATTCCATTTTTTCGATTTTTTTGAAGGAAAAAAAGGAATATATGTAAATCGGGGCCATTCGAGTGAAATGAAAAGCGAAAAAAAAGGAGTATAAGGGGGGGGGGGGTGTCGAAATGATAAGAACGCTTTTTAATACGTCGCCTCGGCGATTGGCAAAGACTTTATTTTAACTGCCGAGCGTGCAGTTGGTGTAACCTGCAAACAAAACATGGTTTCTCGCATTACAGCGACACTTGCATATTTTGTTTGCCTCGGCTGTGGTTTCATGTACACGGAACTTGGCACTTGCATCTGCGCGCGTCGACGCACACGTGGATTTTTTACGCTGAAAAAATTGTGCAAACAAATCTGAGAATCGGGTCTGGAAAAGGCGAACATGTTTTGCGTATTGATAGCGCGCACGCATCGGCAATCACGTGGGAAAATACGCTTTCGAAAGCGTAATTTGATTTGGCAATACCGGCTGCCTTTAAATGTCTCAATTAAGTTTGAAAACTAGACGGCTCGGCTCGGTCAATGGACTTTTTAAGTGGAATCAAAATTCGGCCGAAAAAAAAACCTCTCGGCCAAATGTTACGGAAAGTTCATGGTTTTTCGGCATAACAGAAAAGTATCGGGCAATGTTGATATAAACATTCCCTAGTAAAAATGAAACATATAAGGAAATAAAAAATTACATATGGACATATATGTTTTTCTTAATCCATATATGGTCGATATGTGCCAATAATTGATTTCGATATAAGGAAATTGCATATATAACTGGAATATTATATCAATTGTTGCCATATACCGACCATATATGGTCCATGCATGGATTAAGGAAAAACATATATGGTCCATATATGGATTAACGAAAAACATATATGGTCCGTACATAGATTAAGGAAAAACATATATGTCAATATATGAATGTTGTATTTCCTTATATGAAATTGTTAAAACATATATGGACCATATATATTTCATTTTTACTAGGACTGATTGCAGTTAAACTTTTTATGTTGAACTAACAGGATAATTTACACTAAAATGATGCTCGTTTATTACTAAATTAGGGTTTTATCAGTTAAAAGTTCTTAAAGTATAAATCCCAGTGGGACAATTTTATTCAATTAATAAATGCGAATCTTTTATTGTGAATTTCTTCTTAATTTTCGGAGTTCATTTTGATGCGATGAAAAACCAATTTCCCAAAGTTACGCAGTATTTGGAAACAGAAAATGACTATGTGTTGAATAAGATTCTTCCAATTTCGTAAAATTTTAAATAAAAAAACACCAACTCCGTAATTATACCACTGATATTTCACTTTGAACCAATAATGATTAGGATTGAGACGTTTCAATTTATTTTAAAGCCATCTATTTCTTAATCGTTTCAACGCGAGTTATACAATAAGAATTTTTAATGGGACTGCTTAAAAATTGATCCATGTGCTGTTTTTGTCCGGACCTTTTTTATAAGATTTGAATAGTAATACGTTGGAGCCGTATAACTCCGTAAGAAAATGAAAGAAAATTGAAAGCAAAAGGATAAACAAATTAATGAATTCACTTTCTTATAAAAAGTCAATTACCATCTATTCATTTCTGTTTACACTCGATGAATTTTACAATCGATTACGCTTTTCATTAACTTTGCCAAACTTTCATATAAATAATTACCAAACCATCCATGTAATAAGGAATATAATTAATTACAAATAATTTTATTTCTTCCTTTGTACGGATGCTAAGAAATTTAATACACGTAGAAAAAAGTTGAAACAAAAGTTACGAAACCTTCTTGTAATTTTTATATTATTTATAATATAATATATTTTCTCGTAGTATGCACTGAAAAAAATATGATAAGAAAACTTACTGCTTTTAACTGTATTTCAGACGTATATCCGTCTTTAAAGTAAAAATTACTGTTGTTTAAAAGGAAAATTTTCTGTTTAAAACATTTAAAATTAGTTACTTTGCTAACTAATAAAAATATACCTAGTAAAAATTATTGTTTTTTTCAAAGTAAAGAAACTAGTTTTAAATGTTATATTTATGAGTGAAGCGGAAGTTTTTCTCTTTAAAAAACAGTAATTTGTATATAAAAACCAACATGTATCTGAAACACAGTTAAAAACGGTAATTTTTTCTGTCATATTTTTCTCCGTGTGTATAGATTAAATATTATTATTATTATTATAATATATAGGCAAGTGAACAAGTAAACGAATGCAAATGTTGGAAATAATTTAAATGAGACTGCCCGTTTTGCATAGGCAGGATAGACAAGGCGCAACATTGTCAACCTAAATCATCGCGGCGGTCTTATAAATCTTAATTTTGCCCTTCAGTGTCGACCGGGAAAATTCTCACCAAGCGTAAATTACAATTATTATAATTTCAGTTGAAAAGACGAAATTCTTGCCGTCTTTCCTCGTTAAGTGGCCTGGTCCTCGGCGTGTGCATAAAGTGCATTGGCGCGGATCGCGTGGGCGCCACCGAGCGCGCGCTCCCAGCTCCGGGGCGTAGGTGTATCATCGTTGTATTCCGAGCAACCGCATTTGTTAGGCCTTCCGATAGAGGGAAACAAACAAACTTGTGTACTTTCGCGCCCAAAAATACTCCAACAATATTTTCGTCCCAGAGAAGAGCCTGCTCTTCGCTCTTTTCGTTCCAAAAATATACAACCATCCAGAAGGCATCTGACTCCGATCAAGAAAAATTGTATTTTCGTGATCCCGACTTTCCATTGGTATGACGTCCAAGAGAATTGGGGCCCCTTCAACTTGAGGAGCAGGAAAAAGTTACGTCAACAAATTTACAAAATAGAGCAGCCAAAAAAAAATAAAGAGTAACAATGTGGGATTTTTAAACTTTTTTTATTAACCACCCCAATAGGAAATATTGTAACGACCCAGCAAAGGTACAATACTGGTTCCAGAGTGGCCAGTACTGGCACAATTCACATCTCAGTACAGTGCCAGTGCAGAATCTATATTGGAGTGATATCACTGGGCCACATCTGGCAGCCAATAACAAGAAAGTACTGGTTAATAATCCGGCCAAGATTGGTTGACAAGTCTGCCAGTACTGGTTAACAATCATGCCAATACTGGTTAACAATCATGCCAATACTAGTTAACAATCCTGCCAATTCTCAAACAAATTAGGTATAATATAATAAATTGTCATTCTGCACTAAATATCTGCTGGAAAATTACAGTGCCAGTCCAGGGACCAGGGAGCTTGCGTGAAACGGACCCGTACTTGGTTTACAATCGCAAAATTGTCATTAAAACTTGCCACGTACTTTGCATATAACCAAGAGACAACACTAGTTATATATAAATCATGAAGAAGATGGAAAATAAATGGGTAAAATTTGCTTCAAATGTACCAAAATGTATTTATACCAAAGTTAACAAAAAAATACGTGGCAATTGCGTTATTACATTGAATTAGTATTTATTATAGGTTGTCTATAGTTCTGACCCATATTTGGCTTTAACTCTTTGAACTAACGATTAAAATTAAAGGAAAATAATATTCAAGTATTGGTTTACATTTTCTGTAAGTAAGTAATTTTCGTAAAAAAATCAAGAACTGGGACTTTGCTGGCCCAGCATTGTTTCCTAAATTTTGCCAAGATTGGTTTTACTCCGGTTGACTAACAGAACTGTAGAAAACCATAACTGAATCGGTATTGGCCCAGAATTGTTTACCATGGTCTGGCAGCCAGTAGAGGGCCAAAATTGGGCCATTTTTCCATTACTGACAATTTCCTATTGGGACCCTAACTGTGAATTGTTTTACTTCAGGTCCAAAAATACAATAATTTCTACGCGAGTTTCTTACAATAATAATCGTCCTAAAATGCCGTCTTGTTCGGACATTTAATATGTTTATTTTGCAATAAATTTCCTCAACGAGGTATTCATTCATTCGTTTCTTTTTCATTATGAAATTGTGAATGCCGTTGCAAGTGAATCCAAACGATTATAAATCGACGACTTTTTGTGATGAAATTTTTGTGAATGTACGCATTTGTATTCGAGGCGAAAAGGCCCGTCTGGCGCCCTTTAGTTACAGACTTATGTCAAAACGAGGGTTTAAATAGAATATTAAATTCCGCGCGTTTTCTCGGTACGTAAACGAAACACATTCGATGGCAATATCTTGCATTCGATAAAATGGTAACTTATATGTGCCATAAGAATTTATTTTTAAACTCAAATAAACCACTGACATCGGGTTTAAATGTGAAAAGAATTTATTCTTTAGTTTTGATATATGATTCCATATCAAATTTTCAAAATTCTATTGTAAAACTATTATTTTGATATAAGGTGAAACTAAAGATAAAGTAAGAATGCGTGTTTAAGAGAGAGAGAGAGAGAGAGAGAGAGAGAGAGAGAGAGAGAGAGAGGTGAATTACAAAATCGCGATTATTACGTTTCAAACGGATTATTTATCACCAGCGAACCATGTGATTTTCCATAATGCAACATGACTGATAGTAAAAGACTTTTCGACGTACAATACATTTTGTATCCGATTTGCCGTAACTGTTTACGATATCAAATAACCAATGAATTTAATCAATACCAGTATTGTTCCGATCTTTATGACATCTAGTCATAAAGTCTTATTTGCCGCAATATTGATATCGTAAATTGGACGAATTTGTACTTCCTCGATATCTGCGTAAACGGTAAATATCAATTTAGCTTCAAAGAATTATATTTATTCCGGAAAAAAAGAGCGTACACACAGAAAAATATAAAGTTAATTTTATCATAAAAAATTGGATTCCAACCCCGGAAGACAATTTATGAACAAATACTTACAACAAAATATGAAATAAATGCTAAAATAAAGTACTATTTCCTATAAATTTATTGGATTTATAGGGTATCCGATTGGGACCATATCGGAACCTGACTAAATAACCAGACCGGGAAACGATCGGGGTGTAACGTCGAGTATTCATATGGTCCCACCAATGTGGAAATTGCCAGAGTTGACAAGCGACCCAGTACTGTCACAAAGCTGGCGGCCGTATTACGGCAAAGCACGTACGAGACAGTACTGATTCCTCTCTGTCAGTCCCCTGTCACCAATGGTCAAACAGAACTAAGACAATATTGGCTCAATTGTCGAACCAGTACTCTACCAACGCTTGTTCAGTATTGAATCCATTTAATATAAGTGGAAATAATTCTTTATATAAATATATGCTTTCTTAAAATAATTTATTCTTATTATAACTAGAAATTCGCTTTGTCCATATAATGAATGAAAATTCCATTTAATATAAGAATATTCTATAACTCAAATAAACATTTTTGTGTGTGTAGTTGAAATAAAACTATATTGCTTTGAAATCACTAGGTAACTTATTCAGATCCTATTTAAATAAAAAAAAACGAAATTTAATATTTTTAGAAATTTATTCCGTTGTATTTAGAAAATTTCTGCACCGTGGCAATACTGAGTCAGTCGTAATTCGATACTGGGTTTGTATTAAATAACTTAAAATTTCTCTTATCTGGTCAGTACTGATTGACCACGGAAACAATAGTAAAACGATACTGTGCCAGCATTGAATGAGTAGTAAATCAGTACTGAGTCTGTACCGACAGACCACTGGGCCGTAGTACGGCCGGTGTTATCACACCTGTACAGGGCCAGTTGGGCATCAGTACTCAGTCAGTACTCAGTCAGTACAGATGCCAGTACCGGCAACTCTGGCGTCGGTATTGTGCCAGTATTGTCCCGTATGTAAATTTCCACCTGGGTAGTGTCAACTTGAGAAGGGTGCAAATTATTGTTTTCTAGTCACTCATATTTGGGAACTATAAACTAAGTAGCGAAATAGAGTAAAAGTAAAAGGCGCGCGACTGGTAACTCTCCGGTAACGGGTTCTATTCCTTGATAATAACATTTTTTTCTGATATTTTTTTAAGTACTAAATTATATTACAAGAAATAACATGTTATATACATATTCCCGATGTATTATAAAATATAATAGACACTATAAATAAATTATTCTTAGTAGGATTGGAAGTTACTTTTTGATTAAGGTTATTTTATAGGCCTTAATAAGGCCATTCTAAATAAATACTAAATAGCTGTCGGTTAGAATTGTTCGGTCTTGCAAAAGTATTTTGGAGGAAGATTTTGTTTTCAACTAGTTTTGATGATACGAGAAGCCCGTTTGTTTAAGTTGAATGTTAATTAATTGGTTTGCAAATTGATATTAATCATTTCGGAGACGAACCTCCGAGTGCTGAATAGAGCATCGTCAATGGGCAATTCGGTCAAGTTTTGCCGACGGCTCGGTGTTGATTTGGGCTTAACCACACGAGAAAATGATGATTTAAGGGCTGAAATTGAAACTGTGGAATGAAGAGTTGGCGGTTTTTTTTGTAGATGAAATGAATATCGACGAAGCGGAGACTTTCTTGATGAAAAAAATCTGTTGGATATCATAGTTGGGGTTACTGGATCGAAATATCGGACGGGAAAGTAATTTATGAAATTTAATTAAATGTGAAAACTTTGATTAAATGGTGGAATATGCAAGGTTCGATTGGTGATTATTTTGTAAATTTGTATTATTTTGTTTTCTGTTAAATTAATACTAATTAAATTTTGAACATTGAAAATTGGAGCTGTCGAAGATAACAAATATGCTGTTCAAAAATTTTTTGAAATAACTTTTCTATAAATAGTTATAATAATAATTAAAAATAATTTCTTTTTCCATTAAATAACATTATAATTCTAACATTACGTTTTCTTATTGCAAAAGTGAAAACCAAAGTATCATTTACGAAATTTGATTATTATTAATAGCAAAATAATTCACTTATCTATTTACCTTCAATTCAATTTTTACACTCAATTCAATTTCATGTCAAAAGTGGTAAAATAACTTTCCGGGTTTTTGTGCTAAATCGGAAGTTTAAACGTAAGAAAGAATATAATACAATAAATTAAATGCATATAATATTGTTACTCATCAAAGGAAAATATCTTCTTAGTTACTTGAATTTAACTGAAATCAGAATTCATTTTCCTTAATCGGATTGTCGATTTAAACAAATTTATTCATTTTTCTCATAACCTGATTCCTGTTAAAGATATCTCTTTTTTCATTTGTCGAAATACTAAGTGGATTCGCCACTTAAAGTAACCGGATTCTAGTCATTTCAAGTGGACCTTTTTATATTGTGTCATAGCGCAGAATAGTTGGAAAAACAATGAAACTTTAATTTGTCAAATTAAAGCAATAAACAAATATCATGAATTGGACCTTAATAAAAGTGAAAATTAAAAAAACACTGTTTGTTACTCTACGAATTTAATATTCAAAATTAACTTTAAAATCTTATTTTTTTAATTTAAAGTACTTTGCAGCCGATTTACTTGACAATGCATTTTCAACATTATATAAATAATAATAATTCTATTAACGTTAAAATTATTAAGAATTTATTTGTTGTGCAAAAAAGGTATCTAAATCAAATAAATATTTGCTACCTTAAATCTATTTCTTTTTAAATAAAATATATAAAATTTGATAAATATGCCTAAAGTATTTTTTGAAGATAATTTGAGTGTCTAATGTTGCATTTGAGGACATTTGTTGCATCTAAGGACAGTTCCAAAATGCACAAATCATTGCATACAAGGATATTCTTCACTATTATGGCATTGGCCCTAGAATCGTTACATTATTTAGCAAAACAAAAACATTAATCAATTATGAATTTCTCCTTGAAAATGTGAATTCAGATTCGAAAATGTAAAATTCCCTCTTAAACTTGAAAAATATTTCGATTTATAACATTTTGAAACGCGTGCCAAGATACTGAAAATGAAACGAAACCTCAAATTCAACGTAGAGAACCGTAAACAGAAAATATTTTTTCATAATGTTGAAATCGGTGCTATCTCGTACACTCAAATGCTCAGCAATATTTATAAAACGACTGAAATACTTGTAAACATTTTTCCACGTAAAAAGAAATATTAAAAAAAATCATATATCATGTCACTTGCAGGAGAAATTTCGTGTCTCGATACTATTCCTATAATATTATAGTAAAATATACTGCAAAGAAATATATAATATTTCCTTCCATCTTGCATATTTTTGTACATTTTTTCTATTTTTCTTTACCACACTTTTATAAGTATAATGATAAGATAATTTTATCCTTCAATTCTAGCAAAGAATTATTTTTTCAAGCGAAAAATACGATTAATTAATAGACAACCTTCATAGCGCTTAATTGCTTTTGTACTCCTATAATACTTTTTCTGATCCAATGCAGCGATCTATTTATGTTTACGAATATTGTCTCCAATAAATCTACAATAAAATTTATTTTATATGTATCTAATAGATGTAAAATAAATCTTACGTATAGATTGATATGCTTGACAAATGTATTACATTTATCCATTGTGTAAAATTAACGGAGCATTCACGTATTTCGTAAATAGAGATGATTCAAATTTATAATCGGTTTACGATGATTGAATCGCATCTCATCGATATCGAGTTGTTCTGTCGCGATTCTACAATCATGATTTAGTAGTTGATTAGGGTGGCATCTTCATAGACAGTTCGATTCAAAACCAATCTTCTGGAAGGCAAACCCCTTTCGAAACGATACGTCATTAACAGAAGATTGGTCAAACTCTCGTAGCATCGATACCATTACAATCAAAGACACACCTATATACTCGAACTCAAATAAATTCATATACACACATATATATGTATATATATATATTTATATTTTATACACACACCTATATGTACACCGAACACAAACAGCAGTTGAGTGTAATGCTCTCAAAAAGTCCCCACAATGAAATTCAATACACTTCAGAGCCTTTTGTCGTTGACATTCTCGAAAGGGAACCAAAAGGAAAGCTTGGGACACAACTTCGTTAGACAAATATTATCGAATCGAGTTTGCTTGTAGATGTTTCGCTATAACGGTAGAATTGGTTATACAAAAGTTACGAGCGCGGCTAATTAACGGGGATGAAATTCGAGGGAATTTCACCTCGGATCTTTGGAGCGCTAATAAATGTTTGTAAACTTACAGCGAAGGGCCAGCGTGCCAAGCCGTCAACAGTAAGAATTGAAATAATATTAAAGATCGAGTCCAACCGATCGTCTCCATCTAGATTATGTTCTTACAATTAAACCATTCCATTGGAAGTGCAACAATGCAAATTTCAATACCCTCAGGGAACCGAAGGTACAAGTTGTGACAATTTTAGATTTATCTTCAACCAGAATCAGTAAGGTTCCAGATAATAAATCAGGAGCATCGAGATGGATTCATAAAATGGGATCGACGGTAAAATTTAATCGCGGATCGCTTGTTTATCTCTGCCGCGCCGCACTGCGATTCAACCCTCGGCAACGTCTCAAGAACACTCGACAATCGGCCAAACTGTAACGGTGCCCGGAAGAAAGAAATTTGCCGAACACTCGAATTTTTCGGAGCGGTCACAGACACGGAAGACGTTCAACACTGGAGGAAGTAGTCCGTACCATCGAGAGTCTTATGGTAACCCTAACCCGATCACGCGTTAATTATCTGATAAAAAACAACACAAAGGAAGAAGGAAGAAAAAGTATGAAGGAAAAGAAGAGAAAAGCAAAAAAACAAACCGCGAATCGTCCCCGATGTTTTGGGCCGAAGAAGGCCAGCATTGGTTAGCGGACTGGTTATCATTGGGCGCCACTAAATTGGACCGATTATTGCGCTGGAGCGCACTTACCTAGTACGTGCGTGAGCAGGAGCAGCCGCAGTTCCATTGGTTTTGCTGGCTCGTTGTCTCGGGCTCTCTAATTCTCGAGTTTTATAGCCTGGCCTTCTCTTGGGACGAATCTCTGAGCGCGTTGTCGCTGGTCGATTGCGCGAATCTCATGGTCCCACGGGGAATGGCGCAGATCCCGGCAGTTTAACTCGGGCACCAGTTGTCGATGCGGAGGGCGAAAGCTGCCGCTGACCAAGTGGTTGCCGCTCGCTCGGACATTCCTTACATAATAGCGACGCGGCTTTTCGGATGGACTCGTTCAATGGATCTGTCGTGGCCGTTTCGCGCAGAATCAATTTCACCCTCGACGGGGACTGGCGCGCGCCTGCGCCGACCTGGACCTGTGGGGTGCAATGCCTTTGCATTCGCGAAGGGGGACGACCCTACACATTCCTCGATACAAAGAATAATCGAGATGACGAGGACGAGGGGCGACGCTTTCTTTCGACGACGAGGGAGATGCGTGCGTGCCCCCCCCCCCGCCTCACGGGTGGGACGCAGAGGGACGCGGCCGCTGGGGTTGAGGAGTGACGGAGACGGAGAGGGCGCGAGGGAGACGGCCGACGGTTTTTATCCTTTGGTCAACGATATTTTTCGTTGTCCCGTTATCGATTTTTGATAATCGCAACGCCGCTGCCGTAATTGTTACGTTATCACAAAGAGGGACGCGTTTATTGGATAGGCGTCGCGTCCCCGCGCCGATGACGTACCGCCAACATTCATATTTTATTATTGGCTCGCACTTACCCCTTCCGCCCCACGTCAAGAAGAGGAGCCCTCTTTGCGTCAACCTCTTTTCGTCCTTCCTCTCGCTTTTCCTTTCTTTTTCCTTCGGTTTTGAAAAAAAGAAAAAGGGGAGTTCCTCGTCTCTCTTTTGTTGATTAATATTATTGGTGCCATTCTTTGATGTGCACGCTCATTGTGGCCTGGCATTAGCTAATGAAGGGTGGTTTTTTAATTATGAGCGCGCCTCCGAACTCGGCACGAATAATTATTTTTGCAGGATCGAGTCGAAAGCAAAATTTGTTATACGCCGGGGAATTTGCATTATGCGGGTGACGCGTATGCAGGTGAAATTAGTAGAATTCGAATTAGGCGAATGCCACGGACCTGTTTTATCGACGGCGCTCCTACGATTCTCGCTTTGTACAAACGTACCTTCGGCTCGCATAAATAAATCAATATCAAAATACTTTTCTCAATCCCACCCGCGAATCTGTGAGGAATTTTTTGAATGTAACCGACTGATAATATTTGGGGAGGATTGTAAGATGGAATGTTTTTAACTCCGATGGCTGCGGAAATTGGATTATTTTTTGACGTTTTAAATAATTCAATAGGCAGAAGTAATTCTGTCGAAAAGAAAGAATTTTTCTTATTTTTTTAGATGTAATTCAAATAACATTAAAATTTGATTGAAGAAATACATATTTGTATGAACTTTTGATTTAATTATATGAAATTGTTAAAATATATATGAACCATGAAAGTTTCATTTTTACTAGGGGTAATAGTTGAATTTGGTATTAAGTATTTAGTTATATATATACCTTTTTTTAACATCTTTATAAAATTTAAAAATATATCCCTTTTTGCATTATGCGAAGAGTATTAATATTTCATTTTATAATAAATTTTAAAGCTTAATAAATCACATTATTTGATGATGCGGTTAAAAATTATGATGTAAAAAAACGCTTGTTAGTAGTGTCATAAAAAGACCATGAGTAAAACTTGATCACGTTTTACTAATATGTTATGGTATTATTATTCATAATACTTTGATATTTCTGTTCTTATGAATATTTAAAAAATTATGGCTTACGTATCCAATTACAGATATTAAATATATTTTATTTTTATATACTATAAAAAATATGACATTAAATTATGTGTATGTATGGACTGAGCATTAAGAATCCGCTTTATTCTTGTGATAAATAAAAGTCGCATTGAATTAACTAGAATGACGACTATTTCACCTAAACATTTCACCTAAATATAGTTGAAAAACATTTCAATTAAATGAATCTGAAAATGAAAGTTTATAGTTAACATAAAAATTAAGTAATTATGTATTTAATAATTATGTCAGGAACGCAGTTCACCGTTGACAAACTGCTTGGTGCGGAATGCCAGCACTTGTTGTTGCAAGCCGGCACCCACTGAGGGACCACTTGGTGATAAGGGTATAGTGGCGAAGAGCTTCCAAAATTTGATCACCGAGTTGTTAGGTTGCCCAGGTAAGTTAAATAATTGTAAAGTACAATTATTGTAAAAAGTAAATAAGTTATATTATAACAGGTATTTCTAGATTTCAGCAAAACACAGACGATTGTGTGCAATACAAAGGCCCAACCGATGACCAGCCATGTAGAATCAGTGAGGGTTGAGCAGTGAAGGATGACCACAAGGTATTAGCAAAGTTCATCTACAAGGTAAGGTGCGTATATTCGAAGAAATACCACTATATGTTTAGAATAGTTTGAAGAAATATGTGACAAATAATGCTAATGGTTCTTTTATTTCAGATTTTAATTTTTCATAAACCTGTATGTACTTTGTGTTTCTTCCCATTAAGGATATAGCGACGGAGTGTCTGTAAAGTTTGATCACGGAATTGCTGGGTTGCCCAGGTGAGTTGTATAGTTACAAAAATACAATTTCTATAACACCTAATTTGTGTATTTTATTACGATGGATAATAAAGGATTTGTTATAGAATCCGGCAAAACTCGGACGATTGTGTGCACTACAAAAGCCCAGCTGATGACCAGTCATGTAGGATCAGTGAGGGATGAGCAGTGAAGGACGACCACAAGGTATTAGCAAGGTTCATCTACAAGGTAAGGTGAGTATATTCGAAGAAATACCACTACACGTTTAGAATAGTTTAAAAAAATATATGAGAAATAATGCTAATGGTTCTTTTATTTCAGATTTTAATTTTTCATAAACCTGTATGTACTTTGTGTTTCTTCCCATTAAGGATATAGCGACGGAGTGTCTGTAAAGTTTGATCACGGAATTGCTGGGTTGCCCAGGTGAGTTGTATAGTTACAAAAATACAATTTCTATAACACCTAATTTGTGTATTATATTACGATAGATAATAAGGGATATTTTTAGATTTCAGCAAAACTCAGACGATTGTATGCACTACATATGCCCAACCGACGACCAGCCATGTAGGATCAATGAGGGATGAGCAGTGAAGGATGACCACAAGGTATAAGCAAGGTTCATCTACAAGGTCAGGTGAGTATATTCGAAGAAATACCATTACGCGAATAGAATAGTTTGAAGAAAAATATAACGAATAATGGTAATGGTTCTTTTATATTTCAGATTTTAATTTTTTATAAACCTGTGTAATTTGTGTTTCCTCCCATTAAGGATATAGCGACGGAGTGCCTGTACAGTTTGATCACCGAATTGCTGGGTTTGCCAGGTGAGTTTTATAACTACAGAAATACAATTTGTATAATACCTAAATAATGTATGCATTATGATGGTTAATAAGGGATATTTTTAGATTTCAGCAAAACTCAGACGATTGTATGCACTACATATGCCCAGCAGATGACCAGCCATGTTGGATCAGTGAGGGATGAGTAGTGAAGGATGACCACAAGGTATTTGCAAGGTTCATCTACGATATAGCGACGGAGTGCCTGTAAAGTTTGATCATCGAATTGCTGGGTTGTCCGGGTAAGTTATATAGTTACAAAAATACAATTTCTATAACACCTAATTTGTGTATTTTATTACGATGGATAATAAGGGATTTGTTATAGATTTCAGCAAAACTCGGACGATTGTGTGCACTACAAAAGCCCAGCTGATGACCAGTCATGTAGGATCAGTGAGGGATGAGCAGTGAAGGACGACCACAAGGTATTACAAGGTTCATCTACAAGGTAAGGTGAGTATATTCGAAGAAATACCACTACACGTTTAGAATAGTTTAAAAAAATATATGAGAAATAATGCTAATGGTTCTTTTATATTTCAGATTTTAATTTTTCATAAACCTGTATGTACTTTGTGTTTCCTCCCATTAAGGATATAGCGACGGAGTGCCTGTACAGTTGGATCATCGAATTGCTGGGTTGCCCAGGTGAGTTGAATAGCTACAAAAATACAATTTGTATAATACGTAAATAATGTATGCATTATGATGGATAATAAGGGATATTTGTAGATTTCAGCATAACTCAGCCGATTGTGTGCACTATAAACGCCCAACCGTTGACCAGCCATGTTGGATCAGTGAAGGATGAACAGTGAAGTATGACCACAAGGTATTAGCAAGCTTCATCTACAAGGTAAAGTAAGTATATTCAATAAGTTCATTACTACACGTTTTGTATAATGTGAAGAAATTATATTTTAATTATGTTCTGATTGTTAGCCATCTTTTATCCAAGATGCTGAAGGGCCAATTGGGACCTCGTTGTGTGACGTGCCAGCATTCGCCTAGCCTCCCGCAATGAACCAAGTGATTTGCGCACTACAACGTATGTCTAATGATGGGTAATTGGTGATAAATGATTTGCAACCAGTGTCCACTTTTAGTAAAAAGGTATGTCAGACATATATGAGTTCATACGAAGTTTAGCGGAACGGTTTGCCCTGGATCTCATTATAATTGGCTATGATTATTTTCACAATCGTAATGAATTCAGTTATTGCCTTGTTCCTTTGTTAGGTTACTATCAGTTTGTAATGAATAATTTCTTATGATTATTTTATACTACTTCCACACAATATCTCTGGTACTCCCTGAATATTAAATGTGGTTAATTATATTTTTCCGTGAACCATATAACGTATTTTTTACGTGTACTGTTTTCATAAATATACGAGTGTCCTGGTATAAGTAATCTTTAACAGATACATTTATTCTGTCGCCTGTACATGTTTTTGAAAGCAATCAATTGCCTAATGACACGTATCAGCGGGATAATTTTGAAATGTAACAAATACTTGTTACAACTGCAATACTTGCAGTTCGATATTTCGAGGGGAAGTATTGTTTGGGGGAGCACGCGCGTGTGAGTGCATATAATAGAGAAGTAATGTTCGCTTTGCCGAACCCTAGACACTACAATTTATCATTCAAAGTGTGTATTTTCATTTCACCGAGACGATATAAGTTTTTTGTTTGCAACATTTCCTTCAACTAAAGAAAGATTGCATATTGTTCTCACAAATTGAAATTGAGAAGCCTATTCGCAATCTTGCTCTTTGTTACAAGGCAGATGTTGCTTTCTAATAAGAATAGAAGTTACTATTTGTTTTATTAATTTATTTTAGTCGCTCATTTTTCAAAATAATTAAAACTCTCTCTTACTTTTAAGTAACATCCTACCAAATTTTGGTGGAATTCTATTCACTACCCCAGCCTAGGTACCAGGCGGCGTTTTTGACACGTGACTGATTAAAGGGTCATTTTAAAACTTGAAATTTAAAATTAAGAATTACCTATTTAATTTTACGGTTTAAAATTCAAAATTAATTGATCCACTTTGAAAATTTTAATTTACACGATGAAAAATTTTATTCGAGGAGGAAAATTAAAAGTGACATAAAAATCAAAAGTATAAGAAAAAGATTTAAATTGTATATTTTTGTTTATTTAAATAATTAGATTGTTATTGGGTTAAGATGTTAGGTTAAATTAAGTTAATTATAAGATTAAATATATTTTTAGATATAAAATGCATGGTTTTATTTATAAATAATTATAAAGAAACGTGCTGCATTGTTTATCTTTGGCTTTTGGAATACATATGTCACATTTATCTAATCAGTCTCGTGAATATTTGACGTCTGACAAAAGTAATGCCACACTTGCATTATCGAAATGTAAACTGCAACGATTGATTTAGTGGAAATCGCAGATAAATAAAACCAGGCCGTCGTCGTAGTATCGATCTTTAAACATTATTCGGGAAAACAACTACTTATTTTATAAAATGAGATCGGATTTTTCGTGGCGGCGGAAATGAAAATCGAACATTATTACGACGTACGAATGCGTTTTTCTTGGTGTCGGCTAATGACAGGGGGGAATAAATTTATGACATGGCTTTCCTATGTGCTTACACTTCGATAACGTATGTTCTTTTTATTGAAATTCACGACCGACGAAGAAAATCAATGTTCATTTCAATTTCGTCAACCAATTAATATCGTGCTTTTAAATTCTTACAATGAAATACTAGTTTTCAACAAGTACGAAAAAATTTACTATAAAAATATTGACAATTCTGAACTTCAGTACAAAAGATTGTTATTTATTAAAGGTAATTGATTATAATTATTAATTAAGGTGGAAAATTTTGTTTTCCAAATCTTGCTCATAGGTATAATCTGATAACTTAAGACATTAATTTCAATTACATATTATTATGTAATATTATCACAATAAGAATTAAAACAATTTGACTATTTTATATATTGAGAGTATAACTTTCCATTCTCTCTTTAGGCTGCTAATCAATTAGTCATGAAATTCAGAAGGTATTATATATTATATTTAGCTATCAATCAATCCATCTACGGATTCATTCTTTTCTTTTATGCAAACATCATATTCCTTGGCCAGTGATATATTGTAGACATTTGATATATTTCCAAATATAAATCATATTTGTGTCTTATTTGTTTCAATAATTAGTCAACTCTTTAGTAATATGCTCTGGTCATATTAATGACAAAACCTTTATTGACAACTTTTAGTATTACATCGCGTGAATTCACGTACTGAGCATATGGCAATACTGGAATATTACTGTACTTTTTATTTTTAGTGTACACTCGGAGAAATTTCCGATTATCATAACTATAAAAATAAAGTTGGTTTTAGAGTCAACTATAGTTCAGTTTACTTCGTACAATAAGTATTTAGAGTTGAGAGAACAATAAAGTAGAATGAGGAATATATATAAAGAATATTTTGTTCGATGTGGAAAAGTAATAATTATTATATCA
Organism: Leptoteleia sp. ZL-2020; assembly: GCA_022817305.1. Lineage (NCBI taxonomy): Eukaryota > Metazoa > Arthropoda > Insecta > Hymenoptera > Scelionidae > Leptoteleia > Leptoteleia sp. ZL-2020. The sequence continues at coordinate 17,524 of JABFPN010003088.1, forward strand.
GGTAGAAAATGTCGTAATATGACAAGATTATATTATACAATGATTTTTACTATACGACGTCGATAAAGTTCTTTTTACTGATATGATAATTTTGTGATGGTTTTACACGATACCCATGCAATTTTAAAAAGAGCTGCAAATTTTTTTTATAATTCATTCTCTACTAAAAAGCAGTTCGTAATTTGTTGTGAGATTCTTCTAATAATTGCAATCTCCACAAAATCTCATACACTGAGAGAAATATCACAGAAAAAATTACTGGTTTTAACTGTGCTTCAGATGTATATCAGTCTTACAGTAAAAATTACTGTTTTTTAAAAGGAAAAATTCCTGTTTCATTTATAAATATAACATTTAAAACTTTTTTTTTAAACTAGCTCGTATAATAATAATACCTATTTAAAATTTTATATATGCAACATACATGTCAAAAAGACAGGACAAAATTCAAATTTCAAAAAAAGATAGTAAATAAAAAATAAAGATAGAATTAGGCAATTAAAGTATGTCAGTCAATTCTTTCAATTTTTATAACTGTCAAAGCGTGACTAGAAAAATTGCGATAATTTAAACGAAAGGAGAAATAAAAAATAAGCAAGTTTTAATTTTGTTCACTATATAATTTAAGCGAAAATGACGAATCGACTTAGGCTTTCTTTGTCATTTATAACGCGTACAAAATAGACAAAGGCAGCAAACGAGATAAGTCAAAATTCCAGTAAATATACCCTTGTAGCGAGCCTTACCTTGTCGGCCCGGGCTTTGATACATCTTTCTCCAAGTGGAAAAATTATTTTAATTCCTTGTCATATTTTTTTTATGAAAAATTAAGTTTTTATACAAACATTTAAAAAAACTTTTTGAAAATTGCAATATCAGTTGACGACAAATAAAAATATTTCAATTAATAATTATTACTATTTTTAAGACGTAATTGTTCTATAATAATTTAGTTGTATTTTAAAAATATATTTTGCTTCTGAATCAGTTATTTTATTGCAGAGAATGTAAGATGACAAATATAAATATTTATTATAACGCTAAATGAGTTCATCTTGAGATATTAGTGGCATAGATCTGATTTCCTCTTGCTTTATATCTCTGATAATAAAATCAGTTTGTCTTTGGAATGTTATACAAGTTAAGTTAAATCAGTTAGCATTTTAGTTGTTTCGCAAGCAATAGAAAAAATTAAATTGTATTGTTTAATTGCGCATTCGTAAATATGTAATATTAAAAATGTATTTTGATTGTAGTCTTTTTCTTGTTTCTATGAAATATCTTTTTTTTTATGCAACTTTTTCTTAGTAAAAATGTATAAAACAACAATAAACATTTTATATTGCACGTGTATTTCACATGACATTTACGGCTCTACGAAGATAAAACTATATTTAGTCATTCTTATAAATCAAATATACCGGTTTCATTAACAATAATTAATATTATAAAAAATTCATTTATATTTATCAAAATTTTTCAACAAATAATTTAAAATGCAATAAAGAAAAACAAAGTTTTAACAATTAGAAAAAAATAACGTCAACCAAGCAAAATATATTTTATAATAATTCAGCATTTTTAAATTCATTTAAATGTTAAATTTTATTTCCAATCTATTAGTTACTAATAGAAATAATGAAGTAATTTTAATTTTTCGTTATTAAAGCTTATTCTTGAATATTACTAAGTCATCTACTAATAGGCTATTACACCCAGAGAAAAAATTTATTAATTTTAAATAAATAGGTTTATTTGAAAAAATTTAGTTGTAACAAGGAAAAAATTTATTTGAAATAAAGTAAAATTATTTGTTTCTAATAAAGGCCATTTATT
>JABFPN010003089.1:0-19355 GCA_022817305.1 Leptoteleia sp. ZL-2020
TTATAAAAAAAAAAAAAAAAAAAAAAAAAAAGGATAAGAAATACAAGGAAAGAAAATTATCAGCAGTTGCTACCATATTTTATGATAAGTATAAAATGACAGTGAACATACAGTATTCCATCAAATATAATATAGTAATGTTTGTAAATAAAAAAAAATTAACAAATATTTAAAATATACACCGAGAAAAAATTGTATAATAACTATAAGAAATTATTAACTTTAGCGCGATTAAAATCACCGAGATACAGACACTTTAATAAAATCAGCCTTTCAAACGAGGCCACCAATTTACCGAATTACTTATCTGATACTAATTTGTAAATTAGCGATACCCAATTTAAATTTTAACAGGTATTAAGATTTCAGTAAAGATACCAAACTTATAAAGCAATTACAGTTCGACTAATGTTACCCTAAGAAATGTTGATTTCCAATCGAGACTTACCTGCGATTTACCCTTTATCTAAATTTAATTTACAAATTAAATCTGTTACTTCCGTTCGATTCAAAGGTTTTTAACCAATCAACATGATCGAACCATGATTTAATTATTAAATAATACTCTAAATTCAACCATTTTACAAACAATTCGAATTAACAATGTCCAGCGAAATGCACGCGAATTTTGTAATTCGACGAATTTGTTCTTCTGTTCAAGTAAAAACAACTCGTTGCAATGAATTTTTGTATCAACAAACGAAAGAATGGCCCCCCCCCCTTTTTTTTTGTACACATTTTTTTTGACTTTACAGTCGTTGAAATTCAACGTTGAAAAACCCAACGAGAGGAATCAATCAATCATGCAAAAACTTGTGCGTTCCTAAAATCATTAAAAAGTCAAGATGATTCGCGGCACTGGGGCGAGCCGCACGAGAATGGACTGAAATTTCATGAAGTGTACAATGTTTGGCTATCGTCGGTTGTTATTCGGTTGCACGTATCGGTGCGCGCGACCGCTGTTTACCAACATATAAAACGGTACATAACTAAGGGACATAAACCCGCCCCATTATTAGAAATGCGACAATGATTGCGTAATTACGTGTAATATCGGCATCATTTATGTGCGTTCGTCATAATGTAATCAGTGGTGCAATCCCACGGGAAAACAGGGAGCTTAATCTCAACCCTCTGGAATGACCTAATTGCGTAGAAATGTTGGTACGCGCCGTGAACAGCGCGTGTACTTAGCGCGCTCGGAATTATCGCGATGCATTTTTAAACTTAATAAGCCGATTTATTCAATTTAAACGGGGTATCGTTTAATTAAATTAAAGCGTCCGGTTGAACCGATCCCAACAGTTTATCGTACTCTTTAACGTGATAAAGATGAAAGAAAAATGGATAAAAATAAATAATAATAAAAAAAAGTAGAAAAAATTGCCATTGGAATAGCTTTCTGGTAGGGAATGTTCTACCGGTCCAGTTTTAAAGTCCAGAAACTGTCCCGATAATGGCTAAGTTTTGTCCAGACATTGTCCAGATGATTTACCTATAAACTGTCCCGATAATGGCCAAATTTTATCCAGATATTGTCCAAATGATTTATCCCAAAACTGTCCCAATAATGGCCATATTTTGTCCAGACATTGTCCAGATGATTTATCTAGAAACTGTCCCGATAATGGCCAAATGTTGTCCAGGCATTGTCCAAATGATTTATCCAAAAACTGTCCCGATAATGGCCAAATTTTGTCCAGACATTATCCAGATGATTTCTCCAAAAACTGTCCCGATAATGGCCACACTTTGTCCAGACATTGTCCAGACGATTTATCATCTATTGACCAATAATACTGGCAGAACTCTGGCTCAACTCTGGTATTGATATCACACCTGACCATCGTGAACCCCAGCAGATCTACTATGATAATTTCCAATTATCATAGTATATTATCCAATACACGTTTATTACATGTTTATAATACATTTTAAATGTGATTAAGAGTGGCACCGCGATGAGAATTTATAATGGCGAACGACGCTCCGCGTGTATTTATTTGTCCAAGGAAACATAGAAAGCTCGCGCGCGGTCACTTTAATTAAGATTCGCGCATTTGTTCGGTCCGACCTAAAAGTGTCAATAAATTCGACGCAGATTAATTATATGGGCCCGCGGGCAGGAAATTAAATGTTTTACGCACGCGCTCGAACGGAATTAACGCCTGCTGCCTCGCAACCATTATGAATATTGAGTTGTGAAAATTAAAATTTCATATTAATGAAGGCGCGGGCGAAAATTACACCTCTCCCCCTCCCCCCTTACCACCCACCCCCCCTGTGGCAACTCGAAATGTTTATTTGCAAGAATAAATCGCGCTGGCAATTTTAATATTTTACCGGTGCAGCGCGTAGAATAATAAATGGATAATGGGACGGTAATATAAATATTAACGGGCTTACGTCAAATTTATCATTTGTTCAACTGTAATTATTGTTTATGATTCGCTGTCGCGCACGATGCGCGTCTTCGCATGTTTATCCTCCGTACGCCCGTTTGACTGAGCCATTGAAATTTCCACGTTGGAAATTCATTTATAGCGGGAATCATTCTTGCAGAAATTTATGTATGCACGGTTTATAATACCGCACTTTCATGGGCATCTCTTTTTTGTTATTGTTATTATCAAAATAACAATTGTGTATGGTTAAATGAAAAGGTTTGTCTCATTACACTGTAATAATTCATGTTAATAAAATGAACATTATATATGCTGCATGTAAATACAAACGGGGAGAATTTATCGAAGTTTGAAACGCGTTGTCCGTCCGTCGGATTAAATTTAATAATCATTTTAACATTATTTATTAATAATGTAATAATTGCAACGCACGACGCAAATTATGCCGGATCCGTAATTTGGAGTATTTATTTGAATTTGTCCTTTTCGTAATCCGTACTTATAAGTTTAATATTTCTGTAATACTATTAAAGCACTGTTTACTATTTGTTGTAAAAATGAATATAGCAATTTAACGGTATTAATTTATGGCCACAATTACCACTAAAGTTTGACATAAACCAATATTTCCCCCAAAAAAAAGAGGAGAACAGGTATAATAACATTTCCAACAGGAAAATATTTGTCTGGATATTGTTTGGAAACAATCTGGAAAACATGTCTAGATATTACCTGGAAATAACCTAGAGTATGTCTGGAAATAGGCTGGTCCAGGAATCGTTTTGCAGACTATAACCAGAGGAATTGAAATCTCGAAAATAATTTGATAACAACTGGAGATAAATTTGGAAAAGCAACTGATTGAACTTTGTCCTTTGTTCTGGAAAATGATCCAGGGCGTCAGCTTACTTCCAAACGTTCTCCAGACTATATCCAAATCAAAATCCAGACATTATTCTCAGATTATTTCGAGACAATAACCCAAACGACTTTTCCCCCGCAAAGTACCACCAATTTACCTACATTAACACTAGAACGACCAGACAATTTCTAAACAAGGACAATCCGAATTGCAGTACCGTGCGTTAGAAGGAGAGGTCAGCAGTCAAAGTGACTGCTTTGGTCGTTCTAGTGTTAACTATTAAAGGAAAAAAAAAAAGGAGGACCAGAAGAAAAAAACCGCTACTTTATTCATAACTTAAACATACAATTCCCACCGTAATAAAACTGTCCGCAAATTTATTAGTCCATAAAAATAAACGACCGGTTGCCCCGGCAGCGGCGGACAAACTATCAACACCTGTAATCTTAATAGCATCTACCGCATTTCAACTACCAAAATGATCACAATGGTTTCCAATTCCCCGTTTGCGCGCCTATCTTTGGGCGAGCGAGCGAGCGAGCGCGCGGGAATTGCAAGAAGCCTCGGGGTGGCGGCTCTCCTTCGGCCTCGGATGCGATATCCCCTTTGCGCAAGTTTGCGCTCGCCGCGCGTTTGAAAATTATGGAAACCATTATCGGCAACTGGGCGGGAGGAGGAGGAGGAGGGTACGGTCGCAGCCGAATCGTGGCCACTGTCTTGAATGGCGCGCGGGCCCATTAGGCGCGAGACGCGTGACTCTAACGAGACTATTTTCACGACGGGTTCGGTACCGAATGCGCGCATTAACCACGAACGGATGGAGAATATGACGCGGGGGCACCGCGGGGGAATAACCGCGCCGAACACGTCGCGATTATTGCGACATTTTACGACACCGAATCCCAGAGATAATGCGCCATTTCGTTTCCCCGTCGATTTTTAAACTCGGCAATCATTGTTATCAAATTCAAGTTTAAACCGAACCTCCTACGCTGGCAAATGCCTCGCTCTTATGTCAAAAGGGGAGGGGAAGGGGGAAACATAGTTGAAAGTAATTATAATAATGTTGTAGAATAATTGTAATTGTTATAACAGTCTGGAAGTTGATAATTTTAATAATCACCTGTACTAATATAATAATACTTCTGGAATTGTAATACTGTATCGAATAAAATTCTACATGCTGAAAAAAGTTGGAATCAAAATTACTATACCTGATAACAATATTGAGAAAAAAAAATCATTATGTGTAAATGTCTTACAAGTTTTACTATACTGGGTAACTATATAAACGACATTGAGAAAAATAATATAGTAATCCTGGACTCTCTATGTGTTCCTGTATAAAATAATGCTTGGAAATATGAGAAGTACTACAGTTCTGATAATTGGTACTTGAAAAAGTGATACCGTTTACCAGACTGTATGGCAAAATTCTTTTCATTGGAGCATGAAGTCTTAGAATGCCAGAAAGTAGAGTAACTCATATTATTTTATTTTTCTCGGTGTATATAAATCTTGTACTCTTGCTAATGCTGTACATTTTCTAAACTAAAATTGTTAGTTCGAACTGAATTAAAATGTTTTTAGTTCGTTCAACTAGTTCTTCAGACATTGACATAACTCTTCTTGTTAGATACATCAACTGGGCTACACTACAATTGTCAAAGAAACAAACCAAGTATTTTCAGTTGGCTGCGCTAAATTTTTCTCTACGCGTATTATTAAAATGTATTGTATTAAAATATTTGCAATGTAGACTCTTGGGAATTCTTTAATGATTGAAAATTTAAGTTACTGTAAAGTATAACACTTTTTTTCCATTTTACATATATATAATATATATGAAACTGTCTTTCCCTTGAACCTTTACAATTTTATCCTCATCTCCCTTGCTTTCTAAAATATGAACTTCACTGCGCACATTGTAAATTACAATTTAATCACATTAAAACACACCTTAGTAGACGTATATATGTTCTCTGATGAGAAAAACTACAAATGTTTAACCAGTAAACAAACACCGACGTTATTTACAAATATACAAAACATTTAGTTGATATTTACTCATATGAAGTAAGCTAAGTCAATAAATCGAAACGAATTCTATTTTAAATTGAAACAATAACAACGTATAAACAGAGTTAAATTAAAAACAAAATTGTACAAAACAAACTTTGGAAATTGCACGAGCTATGGTATTTCGGTCGCAAATTTAATGACGATAGAATGGATTGAAAACTTCAGGATCATTGATCATATGTCAGTTCACCGTTAAATGTAATATCACATAACTTTTGTTTCTCAGACTGTAAAATCAAATTGTAATTGTACCCCAGTTCGAAAGGAAAATTTTTGATGGGAAAATCTTGGCCGGAAAACCGAAGAAAATGTCGTCGCGGTTATTTCCTTTCATAACATTTTACGCGGAGAGTTATTACCTTGTAAATTTGAAAATTGTTATACTGCGATTTCTTTGCGATTGTGTGTTATTGTTGGTAATGAAAATACGGCGCGTTCCTACACACTCAATTTCGAATTAATGTCGTTGGGCAATTCGTGGACAATGTTGGCGTCTTTTGCTTTAATAGAAGTAAAAAATTTTCAAACGACTGCAAATATGAAAAATTGACGTCGAAGTATAAAGCAGCAGAACGGAGAATGGCAGGAACAAAAAGAAGGTTATCCTGGCTTACCTAACATTCGCATATAAATAAAAAAGAAAAACTACATTTCCCCGTGATAAGTTTTTTTTATATGCATGATAAATATTAGCACTCATCAAAGAGAAAGCAAGTTCCTTGCGAACGCTAAGGAAAATCATTTTCCAATTCACTTTCGGATCACTTTTCGATCCACAAATAAACGTTGGAAATTGTTCGTACCGAGCAAGTAATACCAAAACATTCCAACACATTATTTCAACGAATTTAATAAATATCATTTCTTTTCCTTTAAATTATGTCACTGTATACTAATATGATTACAATTTTAACATATTAAAACATTCCAATAAAAGGATATAAAGAGTTAAAAATACCAAAGTTAAGAATCGAACTCTTGACCCTGGGACGGTCAATTGAACCACTTTACCAACTTAACCCAAAAACATGTTGCAATAAAATCAACATTTACATGGCATATATATTGTATATATGTGATGTATACATATATATTATTATACCATGTAAAAGTCAACATATGTGCGGAATGTCCCATGTATAAATTTCCATATAGAAAAATTTTAACGTCACAGCAAAGTTTATAGTGTTTAACTCTGCGACCTTAATTTTGCCATGCCACAGAATTAGCCACTATGGCGTCCACTGTGGCGCTGAAAATTTTCCACGCAAGTTTTCACACGGGACCAATTTTTAATATCACAATTCACTTTGACAATTCTGTTAATTCATCGTCACGAAACCAACCAATAACACGGGACCATTTTCTGGCAATAAAAAGTAATCCATTTAATGAATTCATACGTTCGCAAAAGGAGCGTCCGTAAATCTTACCTAAACAACGTGCGTTGTTCCTTTTAGTTATCGGGCAAATAAATAGGGTAAACGGCTGGTACATTTTCTAACCTCACAGGCATTCAATCAATACTTTATTTTCGCTGAAAAACAATAGTTGAAAATACGTGCGGGGGGTGACAAGTGGCGCCCAAGGCGCCACTTAGAGTGCCGTGGCGCGCACGCACACACGCACACACTGCGCCACACCGGCGCGTTATACACGGCTAACTCCGGAACGCACTGTTTCCTCATAAATAAAGTCCGCAACGTTAAGTGTGCGTCACTCGGCGACGGTGAAATATCGCCCTCTTTATCCGCCAATTGCCCGTACATCGGTACGTAGTCGCGCGCCATTTCAGTGCGCCAACTTTATACGCAATCCCCTCCCCTCCCCCCCCATCCTGACGTTTCGGTGAAATAAAAGTACAAGCGTTCCGTATCAAATCGCTACAAATATATTTCAACATAGCTTGCCCCCGCGCAACAAATAACGCCCTTTCTTATCGCAACATTTGTATTCGGCCGATAGTTAAGATAGAGCGCCGCACTGGATACCGTGGTAAAGCGCTTAGAATTATTGCCGGCGTACGCCCGAGTATGTAAAGGTCGAAAGTTATGGCGATAGTTTTCCATTAATCCGACATAAAGATGTTGCCCGTCTTTTCAAATCAGACCCGGTGTACGTAAGCTTATTTCACGTTTCTTCGTACCATCATTTTGGTACCACAATGAACACTTAATTTTTATCTTGATTAATTAGTACCCGAAACTTCGTACAAACGTCACTAGTAGAAATGAAACATATGTGACCTATATATGGACATATTAACAATGCATACAAGGGCATATATGTTTTTCCTTAATTCATGTATGACATTTATTTTATTATTATATGTATGTTTCTTTTTATTATATATACAAAAATAAGTATAATTAAATATATATAATATATAAATATATAATATACGAGAGAACTTTTCTTCTTTTGGGAAATGCAATTAATTTTTCATCTCTCATTAAAATTTATTATACAATGCAGAACGATAGTGTAAATTGTAACTAAGACGAATTTCCCCCTCGATGATTGGATCAACGAGAAAAAGATCAAGGTGTGTATGTTTTTTTTTTCTATATCCTTACATATGCATAATCGAAAAGTGTAAAAAAAAACTGAAATGCCGTTTAGAAGTTGATTTTAACGTAAAGCATAAATCCTGTATTTTTTCATTTAAAATTTATTTATTCGTGACGTCTCGTTAAAAAGAAAAAAAAGAAATTAAAATGACGTTCCAATTACTTTCGAGTTTTCATCGTAAAAACGCTGCAATGGCGGGTCTTTTTAATTCCAAGACGCAAAGAGTTATTTCACTCATACGAAATAATCAATAATACAAGCATCTGTATAAACATTTACAGAACTCTCACGGTGATTTATCCAGGCAGAAGCTGCTTCAAGTTTTCGGATAACCGCCAGCACGTGAAAAAGCTTTAATCCGCTCGTTTTCGTTAAATATCTTCATTTAGATATTTCAGTGCTATACATAATTATAATATGCTTTAGTGTTGCGTCGTCTTAGGTTGTTTATTTAATTGAAAATAAATTTCCAACTAGATCCACAATTCTCACCCATTTCTGCATTTTTTTGTAAATTTTAACCACAAAAAATGAAAAATATATCTAAATTTATTTATCAAATAAATAAAATTAAAATTTATATAAACTGAGTACTTCATTATAAAGTGGTATTAAAATGGAGATAATTTTTAATTATTTATTCCAATACTACTATGTATATTTTATGATCTCGTGTATTATTAGGGTTCTATTTTTTAGCACTATTATTTTTAGCTCACTGTAATAGAAATATTAAAAAAAAATATCTTGTTCTATTAAGAATGAAATTTAATAACATCCAATTAATAAATAATTTGAGTAAAAGTGAGTTTTGTTTTCTCTTGTACGTTCATTCAGTCTCGTTACTTTATAATATCCATTTCGCATTCCCATTCTATTCTTTTTATGCCAATTTCATTTTATTCACCAGGAGGATTCAATGCGTTAATATCCCCCACGTTGTCATTCCATTTCGTCAATCAATCACCTTATCATTTCTTTCATAAACTCATGTTTCAAAACTCATGTTTTGCATTACGACTTGGTTCCATATATCAGACATTTATACTCGGTGGGAAAAAATTGACATATAAATTACCATTTTTCAATGGTACTATAAACAGAAAATTATACACGGAGAGAAAAGATTAATAAAATTTACTGACATTCTTAGTAAACTGGTTATATATTGGCAAAACTTGAAAAAATTACTATCTTAAGTTAATAAAACGTATCAATTTGTTGAAAATGATTCTTAGAAAGCTGACACTTTTTACTAATTTAAGATAGTAATTTTTCAATTCTTGCAAGTATATGACCAGTTTACCAACAATGTCAGTCATTTTTATTAATCTTTTCTCTCCGTGTATGTTCATAAATTGTCTTCTGGGGTTGGAATCCAATTTTTTATGGTAAAATTAACTCTTCATTTTTCTGCCTGTACCAAAGTGCGAAACAATCAAAAGATCCCCCTTAATATTCTCAATACAACAAAAATCAAAAACGTAACACGAGAATTCCCTAGCTATATTACCATTGGCCGAACTGAAGGTAGATTCAAAGCGGGAAATTCAAATTCATCGCTAATAAAAAAGGATCGGCTTCCCGGACTGGCGCAGAAAGGAGATCATAAAAAATTAATATCAGCCGAGCGATCGGAAGCCGAAGCGCGATGTTCGCGCGGGATTTAATAAAAGCCCAACCTAATCGCAACGAGTGTCTCGAAATGCGTGCCTTGTAATTACGTCAGGCTCGCAACAACTCTGATATCAATTGTGCCGAGTGCGTGCTTTAAAGGCCCCCCCGTGGCGTAATTGCTAATTAGTTCGCGGGACAAATAGGGGAATCCCGGGCGATAAGAGCGCGACTTTTCGCCGGTTAAAAGCGGACGAGGCCGGTCGCGCGCGCGCGTGCACGACAACAGATTTATTCGCAGGAAGCCGCGGGAATTAACGGTGTTATTAGAACGGCGCGATACGGCCAAGAAGGACGAAAAAGAAGGCACGCGACAAGCCGCGCCTTAATTAAACGTTGCCCGAGCGATTTTCCGATGATTTTCTGACAAATAATTTTCACACTTTGAGTGGGGAGAGGAGGGGGAAATGTTAAAATTTGCAATATTTATAACGAAAATGATGAAAGATTAATATCTAATAACAAACGATATCGTTGATAAAATTTTCATGTAAAATAGTCAAATATTTTTTATAGTTACACAAAATTGTATAGTGAAATTTTTAGCACAAGACTCGACCTGTGCCATGTTATGGTAACATAAATATTCAACCATGTAGGAAATTGTTACTTGGCCAAAGTCTATTTACTTACTTCTTTTATTTGCCGCGGAAAAAATTGGCCGCAAAGTTCAACAGGGGAACAAAATATTGAGTTTCATCGAACAACCGCATTCTCCCTGTGTAAACTAATCGTGACTAATTTGTAAATGAAAATTTCTAACGCCGGATAAATAATGCTTAAGTTACAGGGACGAAAATTACACTTTGATATCAAGTTACTTACAAGCGGCAAGCTCGTAAGGTCATATTAACTCGGCCACGATAAACGGCGGAGCCTTCTTTTGTTGTTTGTTCCTTTTTTATTTACACAATCTTTCCTAATTTTGTTGTTGAGCTTTTACAAGCGCTATTTGGGAGGAGGAATCATCGTGAATTATTGTTAATGGCCACGCGCAACTTGCGTGGCTAATGCGCGCGCTTGGAACGAGCAAATTTAATTGTTCACATTGCAGATTCCCTCGCAGTTACGGGAGATAACGAGATTAAAGTTGCGCCCGATCTTCATCATTCAAAGCATTTGAACGGGAACCCGACAAGACGGACGGATTGACATGGACTTGGAAAGGATCGGGCGATCACGTTTGAACATTCCCACGTAGAGAAGTGTGTCTCGAGGAAGAATTCGGCACGCAAACCCGACGCTTCTTAATTTCGCGCTCTTAACGTTCGCTTGGCGATTAGGGCCGGGAAAATATCGTGACTCCCAAGAAGACAAATGATCCAGCGCACATTTACGACACTGAGAGAAAAATTTTAGTAAAAATTGTAATGTTTCTTTGTAATTTGAGGACGTAGTGGATAAAGCCAAATAGTTACAATCAAAAATTATAAAATGTGGTCATAAAACACGTAAATATTATGATTTTTCACTTTACTTTTACAAATGGTTGAATACATTGTACAATTTTTGATCCACCTTGTCTATCATGTCCTTAACTCTTTGCAACCTTGTCCATCATGTCCTTAAATTACAACGGGAAATTACAATTTTTTCAAAAATATTCTCTGATTGTAAATGTATAAGAAATTAATTTAAATTAAAAAATATAGAAGTTACACTGAGAAAGAAAGTCAACGAAAAATTGAGTAACTGGAACTTAAATCTCATAGTTTCTATTAAAAATATATGAACTGGTACATACATGAACCATATATGTTTCATTTTTACTAGGGGTGTTCACGAAAATTAACTATAATTAATCATATTGTTAATATTGCTATACTTTTTCCCGAGTAAAATTGAAAAATTTAAAACTTTTTATATCATTTTAGAAATATATCCCGAGAAGAGACAATTTTTACTATTAAAAATAGCAAACAGGACAACGTTTGCTTTTTTTTATAGTAAAAATAATCACTTTTCTAATATATCCTTTAAATCGATACAAAAGATAGTAATTTATATTATTTATTTTTTCCCACAGTACAACGAAATTTCTTACGAAAAGAGAGAAAAAAATAGAAGCCTCGTTTAAATTGTTTAACGAATCCCCCTCTAACTAGAAAGCTTGTTTTATAAAACATTTACTTTTTCTTGCTATTTGCGCGCGAATTATTGTTATGCACGTCTTTAGTATTATTTTGTCGAGCATGGCAACTAATTGTGTTTGGGTTAACGTCAAGCAAGCGAATCCAGCATGAACAATATGTATGAGTAGCAAATAATATGAATTAACTCGAAATGCAACTGGAAACTCCCGTCTCGCACAAGTCAAAATTTGACAACAACATAACAATTTCGTAAAAACAAAAATCCAACTCACCTAGACTAATAATATCACGAGCTCGCGTTATTCGGTTAACTAAGTAATTCGCAACAAATTCTACCTTCCTTCCTCCCTCCCACTTTTTTTTTAAATAAAACCTAACTAACTTTCACTTTTATTCCGCATTGGTTAATTAATTTCACCATTAATTCAAAGCCGCGGAATAACTGGAAGTGATTTTTTTGGGGCATGAAAAAAAAGGGGCGTTTTTAATTACTTTTTCAAAGAATCATTTTCTCAATGGATGAATGACCCATGTTGCCTGTAATCAATAATTTTTCATCTCGTCAATGGCTCAATCGTTCGTCTCATGGCGCAATTAATTCTGTTTTTTAATCAACTTCCGTCACGTCTACTTTTAATTGACATTAACGTCCCGCGTTAATCAGTCTGTTATTATGTTAAAAACAAAAATGCGTTATTAATTATTGTAATAAAATTAATTATATTTATCGAACAATTGGACACATTTTAATTAGAACGAAAAATTAATTAAACATCGTTTACAAAAGTGAAAGTGACAGAATAAAAGCAATATACTGGGACCTCAAGGAAATATGATAAAACCAATGGCCACTGATACGAGGTCCCGGTGTATTATCGATGCATAAAAATTATATATAATATATCGCGTATAATATTTAATGGATATCTAATGTCTCTTGTTATTAGAAGGGAATTGCATCGCAAACGATTATTCCAATGGCAAATTCTCTTCGCGTTCAAAATTCCGTACGCGCATTGTTAAACTGTAAAATTTGACCGGCTACTAAATGTAATCGTAGCGCATTGAAAATAATTAGATACGAAATTAATTGAAACGAAATAACTGAAGTTTATTCGGATTTATATTTCCCAAAGTATTTTGCAAATACTTTCAAAGTATTGAAATAAAAGTTATTATTATTATCCAATGTAAATCGTATAATTTACATATAATTGTTTATTTAACGCTTTTAATAAAGTTTGAACGACATAATCAATTTATCGAATTAATTATTTTTTTTTGCAAAATTCCAAATATATATTTGAAATAATTTTATATAAATTCATACCGGCTCGAATATTGAAAGAATTTCAGTTGTTTATGATAGTAAATCAATTTCCGTTCAAGCGTGTATACATATAACAATGAATTTTTCACAAATAAATCTTAATTATAAAATAATTGATTACAAAACCGATAAATCGAAGCAAATATTTATATAAAATAATTTTTTTTTGTTCATAAATACCAATAGTTCAATTATGTATTTAAATTTTTATTTAACGTCGTATCAAATATTTTTGACGGGGAAAAAATTTATATTAGCACGAGTCGATCACTTTTACAGTTGATATATAATCAAGTTAATTTATAAAGCCAAAGATACATATTAAACGTAACTCATGAAGTTATTATTACCGAGTTCACTCCAGCTGCAGTTCTCCATTTCGCACAATAAATTCTATTTTTTAATCGCGTTTCATGAAAAACATTCATTACACTCATGCAATATTAATAATAAAAAAAAAAGCGAACATGTATAAACATGCAAAGTTCCAGCCCGGCCACGAAATTCGCGTGATTATAATACAATAAGCGCGGTTTATCACGTGACTTTTGAATACGTAGAAATACAAAAATTTATGCACATCGATCCCAAAAATAAGAATGTTATTTAATCGTCGATAAAAATCATCGATGTTATTAAATGTTGGCCCGTGCGTGCCAGACAAAATTTAAGCCACGAAATTTACATTTCTCGCCACGAAACGACTACTCGAACAAACGAATTCTTCGAGTGCAACATTTTATTTGATAAAAGAAATTGCATTCCGCGAAAGGGGGAAAAAAATAAAACAGTCGACCGTTGTTCCTTCAAAAAGAACAAAAAAAGAAAAAAAAAGAAAAAATTCACCGACAGCATTTTTCATTTAGTTTTACTTTTGCGCTATTTCAGCCCAGTAATTTTAACAAACTTCCAAGTCCAACAATTACAAAGTTTGCACTGAGAAAAATTTCCCTCGCAAAATGACAATTTGAATATCATATACAAGATTAATAGTGAAAATAGAAAAACAGTTTTAACACTGAAATGTACTTTAATGAAGTCCCTATGGGATGATTGCCAGAGTCGACCTACGGTGCCAATACTGGCCCAGTACTGTTAGCCAGACTTTGGTAAAGAGATAGGGCCGGTACTGGTTTGAGCTTGGTTATCAACAAAAACAGAAGATAACCAAATGTAAGACATGCCAGGCAAAATATCAACGCCATAGTTGATCCAGACTCGAACCAGTACTGGTGATTGAAAAAAATTGTTCAATGCAAGACCAAAGTTGGATGATTACTGGTAGGGTATAGCTATACAACTGGTACGTTTAGTTATAGGGTACTGGTCCAGTGTTATCACTCCATTACTGGCACGATTCCGTCACTGTACTGGTAACTCTGGTAACAGTACTGTACCAGTACTGGGCCTGTAGAACATTTCCTACTGGGGTGTTACAGTTGACATTCCAAAATTGTAACATTGTTTATAAACAATCTCGTGTAAAATGGACAAAAAAGTAATTCCACCAGCTATTAGGAAAATACTATGAGAATCCTCACAGGCTCCACTTTAACTAATCCTTCCCCGAGGCAAAAGAATTGGCAAATCCGTCCCCAAAATACCGCAATTATCATAATCGCGCATAATTATTCTCCGCTTCCTCTAATTTTCGGCCGTGGCAATTTCACGGAACATTTCGATCCAGCGCGCGGCGCAAAATGTTCTCCTTTGACGTTTGTTAACATCAAACGTAAGGGGGAGGGGGCGAGGCGCGGAAAAATTCGCACAAATAACGACCCTTCCCGTCGGACCGAATCAATTATGCAAACAACTCGAGGTAGTCATAAGTTCAAAGGATCTAATTCACTAACGTTTGCGTTGCGCCCGCGAAAGGTAAAAGTCGGCGGGCGCTGGCACGTTGCCCGCGGATTCGCCCGTAAGCGCGCAACGCTCCTAATAGTCTTACGGCAGGGCTCGCGCATCACCGGGACACGCCTGAAAAATTGGCACGTTTGCAAATACAAGAAACGCTGCTTGTCGGCCACTCGATAACTGTGACCCACATCGGGCCATCCCACCGATGACGCTTTTTCTCCCGATAAAAAAGAAAGAAAGAAAAAAAAAAGGAAAAAGAAATGAACGATCTTGTTTAAAAGAGGATGCCAAAGTGAGGTGTTTCAGTCAACCCTGTAATCGAACCACGTAGCTGCTATTATTGCAATTTGTACAATGGGAAAAATTGATTAGCGGTTTCTACTGTATTCTATAATAAACTCGGGGGATATGTGTGCATTTATAGTATTCCTTGCATGATATAATAAAACTTATAAACATACCTCGAAAAAGTATTGGATAAAAAAATTTTATCGAGGAATAGAACCCGTTACCTTGCTAAATTTTAATGGTTTTTAAAAGGTAATCCAAGAATCTATCCATCTTTGATTCACTGATTAATATAATTAATAGTCGGAAAATAAAGAAACACTGATTTTAGTGCTTCCAATCACTTACTTTACTAATACTGCAACATGTGGTCGAGCATTGTCATGCTGCAAAATCACTTTGAACCGTTTCCACCGTTTGTCCATTAATATTCGACTCGAACACATAAATTGTAATCAATAGCGATCCCCCATTATAGTTTTAGCAGCTCATAATATTAAAGAACACAGCTGTGTCCCACCAGAGGACATGGACTTTGATCCATAAATATTTGTCCTCGTCCAGTGACGTTGATGCATAACCTCGGTTACCCCGCGACTTTTTACTCTTTGTACTCACATAATGAATCGACTTTTCATCGCCAGTTACGATTCGATGCACAAAACTCGTCGGTTCTTCGTTTTTGAAACGGCCTTTTTCCAACTGAAATATCCCACTTTCCACAATTTAACTCGAATGCCATCCAATTTCCATGTTTTTTGGACCAATCGAGGGAATCGAACCGCGTTCATTTTGATCGCATTAATTATGCCGAAATTAAGTGGACTTAAAGGAACCTGCAACGTCGATAACTGGTGCTCCTAACAACGTCTCTTAAAGTCCGCCGCTAAATCATTCACGCGTGAAAAATAACGCGACGAATCATTCACCCGGGTGATATTTAGAGACGGGCCACGCGACATGACCTTTCGCGCGCGCGCGCCACTGGACTCATTAATGTTTGAACAACACTGTTTGCCAAAAATTGTAATTTGCCGTTCATTGTTTGTTGAGGGAAAATTTGTTGAAATGAATCGAGCGCGGCTGGAAAAAGTCCGGAATCGCGCGGGCGAAATTCGCCGGCGAATCAATTTGTTCGTTTGACTATTTTACGGGCAATGTAAACAGAATTATTTTCATTTTGCTTACGGATTTTTTTTTATTTTTTTATTTTTTTTTTTTTATTTGTTGTTGATTTTCATTCGAACGCAAAATTTCGCATTAAAGTAAACTGGGAAAGTAATGAAAATTATCCAACAAAGGTCAAACTTCGATGAACTCTGATAATTGTCTCGATAAGAGAAAAGGAAAACTATTTGCATATAATTTTTATACTCTTATACTTGTTAAAAGTATAATTTATTACGAATGGAACGCGAAAAATAAAGTCAGATGTGGGATAAGAAGATTTCCGTTGATGATTATCGGTTTTTCGGTTACCGTAAGAGAATAATTCCAGTCAAGTAGCATAATGTGCATCCGAAAAGATATCTATATGACTTTACATTAAACTTTTAAATTTAAGGATTTCAGATGCTATAATCCATTTGGAATTTTCAGTGATAATAAAGAGCAATGGTGACGACGAAATCACACACAGCGAAATCAATCAAGAGAAATCAGTGTTTAGATAAAAGCAAAAAAAAAATTAATATTTTAATCTGGACTCAGGATATAAAACTGATAAATTGAAGAATTTACAGGGATGCAATTTACAATTCATTTATAGTGTCAATTTTACCGTTTTCAAAGGTATAAATTCGCGCTCGTGCGTAAATTTACAACTATTTTGTAATACTGGCGTTTGTACGATAAATTTAAAAATTTTACTATTTTCTTATCAGTAAACTCTACTTTTATATCCTCACACTGCCGATCATAAACAATAAATTTATCCTACTTTTTCCTCTCAGTGACGAATAAACTACGCTTTAAACCCCGACTTTTTTCTTACTAGAATATTTATTATTTTTTCTTCTTTTTTTTCTTCATGACAATGCCTTCTTTCCTCCATCTTGACAATCCACAATTTCGTTTAGCCAAGAAAAGTCACAACGTTCCCTTTGTATGCCGCCACGAAAAAAGATTAAATTCAACCTAAACAAAAATTAAACCCGACTACAAACTTCATTGCAAATTCCTCAGGTATAAATAAAAACGAGCTTCGTCTACTGTCAAAGTACTTTTCCCCGGCCCCACGACAGGCTTCCCCGAAAGCGACATTAAAATATATATATTTACAAAAATCTCGCGTGTGCTTTTCCGTTAAAAGAGATTTTCCACGGTGCAATACCGCGCGCACGTGCGTATATAGAATATTCCGACGATGTGTATACATCCGAGAAAAGTCAAAAGCATACGTGAGGGGTAACACAACATGAAAAGAGAATCCGAAGAATATAAAGGGGTAAACGAACTGAAAAGGATGCCGAGGAAAATAAGTGATTAATTCCGAATTCCAGCAACAAAATTGGAATCTACGAATGCGTGGTTGGCTCGCCATTGAATTAACGAAATTCCTTTAATAAACCCTTCGGCAAAGTCAACCCAATCCAAATTTTACGCCCCTTAAACCGAAAGAAAATTAATTATCGTGATTGCAAAGTTCAATTTATTTTAATGTATTTGCACGGAGAAAGAAAGGATTAATAAAAATTACTGACATTGCTAGTAAACTGGTCTTATATTGGAAAAAGTTGAAAAATTTCTATCCCAAAAATAGGTACGTTTTGCTAACTTAAGATAGTAATTTCTCAAATTTGGCAAATATATAACCAGTTTACTAACAATGTCAGTAATTTTTAATAAACTTTTCTCTCCGTGTAGCTGACTCAAGCAACAATCCTTGAAATAATTACAGAATAGGATACAAAATTATATATGCTAAATACTCTAATTTATAACCACCCAGTAGGAAATGTTCTACAGGCCCAGTACTGGTACAGTACTGTTACCAGAGTTACCAGTACAGTGACGGAATCGTGCCAGTAATGGAGTGATAACACTGGACCAGTAACCTATAACTAAACGTACCAGTTGTATACCTATACCTTACTAGTAATCATCCAACGTTGGTCTTGCATTGAACAATTTTTTTCAATCACCAGTACTGCTTCAAGTCTGGATCAACTATGGCGTTGATATTTTGCCTGGCATGTCTTACATCTGGTTATCTTCTGTTTTTGTTGATAACCAACCTCAAACCAATACCATCCCTATCTCTTTACCAAAGTCTGGCTAACAGTACTGGGCCAGAATCGGCCCCGTAGGTCCACTCTGGCAATTTCCCATAGGGCAGTTCTATTCCTTATCTTTTTTTATCACATTATAAGGAATAACATTAAATCACACATTTACTCGAGTCATTATAATATATAGTAGCAACTATTAAAATATTCTCTGAGGATAATGAGATCATACCTGTAACGATCTTCGACCTACCAAAACATATTTACGATTAACGCGCAGACGCAAACTTATAAGTTTGTTCCCTTTCTAAAAGGTGTTTGGAAATCATTTGCCACGCGCAAGAAACAATTAGCTTTGGGATTTAACCCCGGCATTACGCGACTTTTGCTGTTTGTTGCAAACTATGGTAATTCTATATCAAACACTGTAACTGGTATACAGAGAAAACGCCCGACGCTGCAATGAATAAATTATCCGGTAAAAGCTAGCCAAAATTGAGACCGATTGATTGCTAAAACTTAAGATGCACATGGAGCGAGTACGCGAGGTAATTAAATTTATTGTGGTTAAGTGGCTATCGATTTTAGTTTGTAATTTTCCACTCAAAATTGCTCTTACTTGTTACGTAATTGTAAAAGTAAATCTTTCGAAGAAAGTTACACTTGAAAACATTTTATCGCGTGCAATTACGATAAAAAATTATTTCACCAATAATAATGAACGCTCCCTTATAATCCATAAATGTTTTTAAGAAATAATTTAACATATTGTTTGTAATAATTTGTCGTCCTCCAATTTTTTCAGTATATTCAAAGGGTAAGTGAAATTTTCTCATCCGTCAAAAATAACCGATGGACCTTTTTATAGTACTTTTTATGGTATTTGATAATCTTATTCGTAGAGGCAGAAATGGTAACCCCCCCCCCGCCCCACAACGTGACAGCTTTTAATAAGATAGGTACTTC
>JABFPN010003090.1:0-19354 GCA_022817305.1 Leptoteleia sp. ZL-2020
TATGTGATTATTGAATAAGTAGTTTGACTAATCGCAAGAAGCAATTTTTAGTAACTTTGACATAATAATCAACATGATGTGACTAAGATTTTGAAAATGACTGAAATAAAAAGTCGAAACGTCAATAAAGATAAGGAACAAATGTAGTAATTTATTTACATATATACAATTTGTCTGTTATTCAAAAATACGGTCGAAGAGAAATTTTGATTAATAATAATATATAAAAAATTTTTTCATGACCACATTTAAGCTATGTTTTGGTCCTATACCACTACCTTACTACCCAATAATAAAAAATTGTCACAATTATGACATAAAGTCATAACACAAAGATTTTTTTTTTTAAATCAACTATGAAAGCAGGAAAGTTTCCATTTAAACACAATTTTCCGCGCAAAGATTGCACACTTTGGTATCTTTTTTCTCCCACTGTACATTAGCTGCAAATGGAAATAAACAAACTGCTGTTTCTCAATAAAACGAAGACGTCATGTGTTAACGCGTATCGGCATCGTGAGTGGAATCGAATCGAGGCCTGTTTTGTGTTGGACATCCTCGAGTTGACGTTTCGTCGGCCAGACAGAAAGCGCGAGAGCGAGAGAGCGAGAGAGCGAGAACAAACGGATGAAACCTGATCGCTGTTTGCAGTTGAACCCCCGCATAACCGAAGCGCCCATCGCCGAGCAAACACTCTTGGCGGATCCATTGGGGTCGCCGACGCGTCTCACGAATTTCCGACCAGCTCGCGGCAGATGCTGCTGTCCGTTTCGAGCCGACGCGCGTGCACATACACGGCCGGGGCCACGTTCGAGGAACCGCGTGTAATTCGAGTCAAGTCGATGGCCCGTTCGGGCCCAAGTTGGCTATCAAGAGGTTCGCCGGGTAAACGTTTACTTCCCGGTCGACTCCGTCAAATCCCATGGGATTGTCCAACAAAAGTCTCTTCTGGATTCGCACGATGGAAAATATAAATAATTTCTTCTCCCCTCCCACCCTCATTCATCAACGAACAAACATTTGCGGTAGTTTTTACTTGTACCCGGTTGTGATTTTAATCAACCGTAATGGCACGAAATAATATTGGAATGTCCCCAAAATGTGTGTTTTTTTTCTGGTTTATTTAAGTATACCAGAGATAATTTCAAACTATTTCTACGATATATATCCTGGTACGGTCTAGGTTCTTTGAAATATTTCCGGTAGTTTTATGATTTTTTAAATTGTTGGAAGATTTTAAT
Source organism: Leptoteleia sp. ZL-2020 (assembly GCA_022817305.1). Classification (NCBI taxonomy): domain Eukaryota; kingdom Metazoa; phylum Arthropoda; class Insecta; order Hymenoptera; family Scelionidae; genus Leptoteleia; species Leptoteleia sp. ZL-2020. Next base: position 1,242 of record JABFPN010003090.1, read on the forward strand.
TATTATTAGCTTTAAATTATTATTAGCTTTACGTCAAGAAATATTAAAGATAAAAGACAATAAGAAAGTGCAATATATACGTTCTGCTGTATATATTTAAATAATAATTTAACTAATACTAATTTCACTTTGGAAAATGGCTTTATCAAATATTTTCCAAGTTAAATACAACAACAAAATAACCGATTTCCAAAAAGTAATTTTTTTTAATACTTCAATAATTATTCAATAAATTCCATAGACAATTCTTTGGCGCGAAATCTTTGTCTTCGTTTTGTTTTCTCACTATTTTCGATACTTCCGGTTAAGAACTACACGAACAATTAAGGGTTAGCAATTGTTCACGCATCATTACCAACAATTTTACGGGGATACCCTTCGTTAGGATTAAGCGCGAGGTATTAATAATGATCAAGGCGGACGAAACTTAACCGATGATTACGAGACGGCAACCCTTTGGGTTGGCGACTGTTCCGAGTGAAAGAAAAAGGGACACGCGCGAGGAAGAGGGAGACGGAGGGAGGGAGGGAGAGGCAAGGGTGAAGGTACGAGGCTCGCCTGCGGGGGTGCTATATCCATTACGCTTATTACAAGCCCCATCCGCCGGTATCGCCCCCGTGTCCGCGTGCGTCTCACTCGCACTAGCCTATCGGACTCGGCATCTCGGGGCCGACTCTCCCTCCAGCCGCCCATCCTTTTACGCGGATGAGCATCGATCGACACTAGACCACTCGTCAACGCTCATAAGGCAACCGCTATCTTCCTTCCAATTCTTTTTTCGAAACACGCAATCATTTCACCGTCTCTCTTCCCAATTTTTACTAGCATTTTTCTTCCTCTCGCTCCCCCGCTGCCGCCCCATCTACCCCCCTTGATTTCTCGCTGTTTGCAGAATCTTTAGGTCTTTTTTGAACATATTCCTTTTTTTAATTTCCTTGTTTGTCTGTTTGGCTCGAAATATCTCTATTACCCACAAATTCAGTTCCGCAATTTAAAAGGCAAACTCATTGTAAAGTTTTTGCTGAATTTGAGTTTGCGTTGGCTGGCAAGTTGCGTTGGAAGGAAAAAAAAAATGAGCCGATAGCGTTTGATTGGCTTTGGCTTAAATTGCGCCCGGGATTCGGAAATACGGAATAATGCTTTGAAATACGACAGTTGAGTCTACCCGCTGATGAAAATTAACTGCTGAATTGCTGTATAAAAATAAAATTCAAGGAGGTTTATTGAGATGATATATCAGGCTGAGGAAGTCCGGATTTACGATTTGAAGAATTGTGATGAAGTTTGATTGTTATGATTTAGGTAAATTGAATTTTTAGTTTAAAAATAATATCATATGTTTTATCATACCTCGAAATGCTGATAGTATACCTGAGGTTGCGGTGGATTGTCGGTGTATCAGCTATTCAAATTGTTTAACTGCTAGGGAGGGAAATCTTTGAAATCCTACTGGAAACCTTTTTCTTAAATCAAACATTAAATAAACAAAAGTAATGTAATTAAATTTGTGAATTATAATATTGTAACATTGATGCAAAAATTCAAAGACAAGAAGTTTTAAAAATACTTGAATTATATATGCTTTAATTTATATTTTATTAAAAAACATTAGTTCAAGGTTTCATCTTACACTGAGAAAAAGATGACAGAAAACATTACTGTTTCAGATGTATACTCGTCTTTCAATAAAAATTACTGTTTTTAAAAGGACAAATTTTGTTTTACCTATAAACATAACAATAAAAACTAGTGTCTTTGCTTTTAAAAAACAGTAATTTTTTCTGACAAATTTTTCTCAGTGTATACATTAAAATGAAATTGGTAATTTATGGGAATTTAATTAATATGAAAATTATAGAAATTGTACATACTCACTCATTAAAAAACATCGAATTGCTTGGAGTCGGCTGTGGATGGTGTGGTGAAATTGAAGTTTTACAGCACAACATTACCGATTGTTTTTGTTTTTCATACAAAAAGTCAAAATGATCCTGCTTAAAAAAAAATTAAAACAATGTTATATGAAAGAAATTACTACCTGTAATTTATCTATATTACCAATACCAGTATTAAAAATAATAATTTCATAAATATAAATTTATTAATTTATATAAATTAAATGCTAAAACTTAAGATGAGTCATCAAATTACAAAAATAAAATCTCCAATAAAAAAATACTGTCCGATTTGATCGTAAAACAGATGCCTATTTTTTTATTAGAAATTTTTCCCAGGTGCTCATCATCGATTATTATGAAATGTCAAAAATTATTAACATTCTATTGAAACCAAAATTATTTTTAAAACTTCTACTGTAAAACATATACAACGAGATATATATGTTATTAAATTTTCTTTTCTAAAATCATATAAACTCTTTCAAGGCATCCATTTAAAAAGCTTTAAGGTTGTACAAAAAATTTCAAATAAAAAAACGATTATTTTGAGCGCATTTAAATCTTAAAATGAATTTCAATAAATTTCTTCTTCTACCACTAATACCTCACGATGTAAATATTTCAGAAAATATTGTATATTTGTTATTTTTAATCGGATTTACACGGAAAAAAAAAACAAAACAAAAAACAAAATGAAAAAAGGCGTGGAGTTTGAAAAAGAAATCTATCACATTCGAACAGTCAAATGTGATAGGAAAAAAAAAAAGTATTAAATGCCCGACATATATATAGCTGAATGGAAAAAAAAGTGTTTCATTTATAGTACACCGTCCTGCACAATGTAACACGAAAATAAAACATCTTCGAATTAGATCAATGAATGTGTAATTATTCATCACTTCCCTCAACTGGCGCGCTCGTAAAAAATATGCCTATTTATATTGCGCGTTAAAGTGCTCGGTCGCGTTTACGTCTGTGAAAATTGAATACGTCGGGCAACAACATTTGATATATAATATAGGCATTCGGAGTGGCGTCTTACGGCGGAAAACAAGAATAAGAAACGCAAGAAAAAGGAAGGAAATGTGCCCCGTAGAAGAAGACAAACGCGAATGAAAGAGTCACTCGGTTGAGCAGCTGTATTAAGTGCGCCCATAGATTATACCGAGGAAAAGCAATGCCTGGCGCTAAAACGTCCGGAAAAAATGACGCGTGGCGGCTTTCTTAATTTACAAATGATCGTCAACAACTTTCAATTCTTCGCTCCATTACGAAGAACTGTTGTTATTGTTTAGTTTTTTAATCCGTAACACAATATAAATAATGTAATATTTTTGTTTGTGTTAAATAATAATAATAATTCAATACAAACAAAAAATATTTTACACTCATATAATAGTAATATCGATGACATATATAATTGCTTTTATTAATTATAAGTTAAATAATTAAAAGTCAAATTTATTCAACACGCAATTTAACAAAACAAAAATCTAAAATAAAATTTTTTTATATTGATTAAATAAGGCAAACAATTTTAATAATAATAAACGTAAATTTACATCTTATTTATTATTCCACGCTTACTTATAAATTTTATTATTATTTAAATTACTTAAATTATTTACTTATTTAAAATTGATTTACCTTCTTTTTTAACTCATAACTGAAGTAACATTTTGATGCAACTATTTTTTTTTAGATACGAATACAGCGTTAGAAGTTTAGAGCATTCTTTTCATTCTACAACATATTTTATTAATTCTCTGAATTATATGTTATATAAATCTGACTTTAGTTAAAAAATAAATGTAAAGTGGACAAATTAGTTACCGTCCTTTCTTTACGTTCAACAACGACGAATCGTTCTTACGTTTTCGTACATAATAGATAATCCGACGTTTTCAAGATCGGACAAATAAATTAGTTGTTACATTAACGCCTTAATTGTAGTTTTAATCCTTAATTACAATACCAATCTCACGCACAATTTACGCGCCACTACTCTTATCGCATTTCACTGTCGCAATTACGCCTCAAGACAAATTTACTGATGCCGGAATCAAAGATCAAAGCGGATCTTTGATTTGAGCATCATTTGATTTGCGTCACTAAATTTCAAATAAGCGTATAAAAATAATGTTATTTCGAAGCAACTCTTAAATAAATTAAGTCGTAAAATTTAACGTTAATCAAACATAAGTGAGTCAAGAATTCTCTTTTTTTTTTCAAGTTGGCTAATGTTTATTCAAGTCAAATGGCATACCGGGTGTTCTGTTTTACCACGGTACATTTTTATTTATGTTTATACATTAAGTTTCTTTTCGATAATTAATATAATATAAAATTTACAAGTAACAAATTCAAAGTTAAGAATTCTGTATAAGAAACAGGGAAACTTATTAGTAGCTCTCGTGACATCTTATAATAAATTGAGGATATATGTGTATATTTGCAATATTCCTCATAATATTGCATTAATTATTTAAAATTATTAATGATATACTATTTACTTAAAACAAATTTTAGAAAAAAAATGTCATTATCTAAGACTAGAACCTTGGTCATCATGTCATGTGCTTTACCATCACTTTACTAAATATTGCCGTTTGTCAAACATTCGTGTAAATGTGAGATGGGTGTGGCCTATATTTTCCAGTCACAGATATTTGTGAAGTAAGACCTAAGCAATAGCATAGAGTGATGATAATAAGGGCGCAAATGGTAACTCAGGTAATGGCTTCTATCCCTTAAAAATGACATTTATTTCTTTAAATATATTGTAAAAATACTATAAGATATAAGGAGTACTCTAAATACGCACACATATATCCTCAAGTTAGTATAAAATCAGTTGCACCTGATTCAATAATATTAATCAAAGTTAAAAAACTACTTGTAAGGGGTGAGATATCATACTTGACCTTCATAATACTTCGTATTTATATGTATGTATATAGACTTGATTGTTCTATGTTAAAAGAGTACACCCGGTATAAACTGCAACATTGCGGTTTATTGGTCGCGCGAGACAGTTATGATACTCGCACGACCTTTATCCGCTACGTACGATTAAGTGGACGTCTCGCAAAGTTAATGACGTCGATTGCATTGGTAGGATATTGCGTGAGGTGTGTTTGCAATGCGCGAAATCCTCTCCCCGCGCACCCCCTCTCAACCCCCAGAACGACCCACGAAACTTGGCCGTTCACCATTTTATTCGACCATTTTGTTGCGAGCGGTCTTACGTACGTGTTCTGGACGATCAATTTAACGGGCACGTTTTGCCTTTTATAGGCACTTATTGTGCAAAGAAAAAGAACAAATGAAAAGGAACGCGACTTTTATCAATTCGAGACTTTGTTCATTAAACTGATACAGTATCTATCCTCCCGTCGCTTTTAGTACCTTCGGTGAACGTAATACGTCCCTTTTCCTTTATTCCACTGAAATATGTTAAACAAGCTATAACTAAATGAGATACAAAGACTATTTATTTATTATTTCTGGTTTTTTCCTTCTTTTTTTAAGAAAAAATTGTGATAATATTGTGTTAAATGACCATTTACTTTATGCCTTTAATGTCGACCACGTACTACTCAGGTGCTTATAAATAAAACTCAAATTACGAAGTGAACTTTTACTTTGCTGTTAAAATTTATATTCAGTTTAGAAAAGAACACCCGATAGGCACAAGTAAAAGATATGTGATGCCAATGAAAAATAATTTCACATTTAATTTAAAGTTATTAGCAAACACAAGAATAAAGTAATGGTAATATATATAGTAAAGATGGAAAATTCGCATTTTCCACTTACTTTTGTTCTCGTATAATTAGTGACAGGAAAGTAACACTTTTTTATCCTGCGGTGAACAAATGTAGTTTGCTAAAATGTTCTGTTTTCAGATAAAAAGTGAGCGATTGAACTTTTGGTGAGTATGTGGTTGAACTTTTGATTAATTTTAATTATATGACAAAACTACTATTTGAAAAGTGATCAGATACCTTGATATCCATTCATAAGTACACTTTATTTATTTCGTGATTCGGACAATAAATCGATGTGTATAATTTTTTTTATATTTATAGCAGTACTTACAATGATAAAAACTATCTCAGTCCATTATTCACTTTTAAATAGTATATTAATTGACGGTTACTTTCCGCCAGTTAAACAGATATAAACAATGATACTTTTCATATTTCTGTATTAAAATGTATAATACTCGACAAGGAAATAATGGTATTAAATTGTTATCCGAGGGACTATCAACTTAAAAATATTTATTCCCGAGTTGAGTACAATATTTTATTTATCACAAAAACAAAATATGTTGTCGGCTATTTGCAAAACACATATTTTATTTTTAATATGAATGAATAAAATAATTATTCAATGCAAACTTGCATAAATTTTAGTTTCTCGTTCAGTTTTAATTAGTAATTACGAATAAACTAGAAGAACGAAAACCAATAAAATAAATGTTTAACCACTTAACATTCTGTTAAATTATCTTTTACGCCAAAAAATTTAGCGTAGCGTAATTTAAATAACACTGCCATGACTGCTCTTTTAGGTAAAAAATAAAATCTAAATGTAGTAATAAATAGTATTTCACTAACAAATCTCGGGATACCAGCCCTGAGATAATTATGACTACCAACTAAAAAGGCAAGTTAAAGAAGAACGATAAATAGGATCATAGTTTTCTATGCAATCAGAAATATGCAAATCGAACTTTATATATTTTGCATGAAACAAAAAGAACAAAAATAAAAGAAATCGAAGAATAACTGTCAAAGGAAAATATTATTTTATTTTCCATTCAAATGTGATTTCTTCTATATAATTCATTTTGCATTAACATTAATGAAAAATGCATTTTTCATTCCGAAAATTTATGCATTACAAATAATTAGTGATAACTTACTATTCAGTGATACCTATCTTTTTACATTAATGTTAAACGCTTGATCAAATTACTTTACCTGTTATATGATGCATTAATGATAATTACAATATCATTATACACTTTGATTAATTAGATTTAGTTAAATTAAAATAAATTTAATTTTTGTTAACAGGAGGTTAATATTAAGTTTCTTCGGATGGTTTCAATAATTGCACTACTGGATTAGCTTTGCCTTCTTCCGACCTCCTGTACATTTCAAGTATCTGAAACAAAAGAAGGTATTATTATTATAAGTATAAATTGTTGCACTTTCTAAAATTAAATCAACCGATCGAACAAATGTTTTCATATTAATTTTTGAGGACATCTATCAAAATAAAGTGGAATATTAAAAACACTTTTCAACGACTCGCTTTATGTTTGTAATAATTTTTGGTAAAAGATACATTATAATTCTCTCAATCCCAGATTTGGATCGATTCTTTTTTCTTCTTGAAAATAGGTGGATTAAAAAAATGAATGGATTATTTATATTCAAACCTGATAGGACATTTCGGATGAGAGTATTGCAGTTGCTTCTGTGTTACGATGTGTAGCTGCTAAGAGAGCGGATAACGTGAAATTGGATAAGCGAGGATCCCCATAAAACGGAAATGGTAGAATGCACATCTGCTGGAGAACGCTTGGTCCAGCTCCGACCGAATATAAAACTGACTGGAAAATAGAATGATAATCACATTGTTATTATTACTATACCCCAATAATAACGACAAAATGTTACTCATTTTACTAATGCATATATACTTATATATAAAACTACTTCCACGTTATTGTGTACACGGAAAAAATATTTTGTAGCTACTAGTATACATATACTTACTGTCCCAGTACTGGCAGACAACAGAATCTATACAAGTGCCAGTACTGGGTCACTACTGGGCCGTATTGTAATTTCTACTTGGGCTCTTTCAAGGATACTTTGAAGTACTTTCTTTCTAAAGAAGCGTAAGACTGAGCGCATAAATTAGAATAAGAGATGGTGGTGGCTTGATGTGAGGTAACTGGTAAATTAATAGCAATAATTGTTCTTCACTCGGCCGTGGGAAAGTGAAAAAGATGTGGTAAACCGGAAGGGTAGGAAGAAACTTTGTGTAACTGCTGAAAAGACATTCCGTGTCCACCTGTGTCTTCGGTCAAGTGTGCGAATAAACAGGATACGTTTGACTAACCACCTGCACAAATGCACGTTATTCTCGCCCGCATCTTCGACCGGATATGTCTTACTCTCGATTCAACATTTCCGATTCTAACAGTTAGTTCGACTTTCTGTATTTTAATAATCCATTAATTTTATTTATAACATGGTTCATGTCCCAAAAAGTGTAACTGTGAGAAAATTAACTAGAGAGAATAAGAAACGTATATATAAATTTACACCAAGAAAATACTAATTTTGAGAATAGAATTTTTTTTATTTGATCTCAATTCAAGAAAAAATCTGGACTTCCAATTTCCAATATATAAAAACCAAACTATACTAATAAATTTTATAATTTTACTATAAATTTTTTCAAGATACTTTAGTCATATCCTTCTTTCACTACGTAATATAGTAGTTTGTTAAAATTCTTTAACTTCTTTTGCCATTGAAATCATATAATGTATATCCAACGTTAACTATAAATCAAGTTTACTTTTACAATTGTTTTTTCTCAGTATACATTCAATCTTTCCTCTTTTTTTTTTTCTTTTTTTCGTCATTCCTCCCTTATTTCTTTCAGCTCTAATAAAGTGACACGTCAACGTCCAAGCTCGCCCCGAAGTAATTGACCTAGGATCCGCGGCAGCAGTTGTAAATAGCGGCTTTTAATTCAGCGTAAACGAACATTCTAACGGGGCGAAGTTTGATGTAGAGCGGCTATCAAACGTCGGGACATAGTTATAGTTTAACGGCGACGATAAATTCGTTGGCCCTTTCGGGGCACTTAAAAAAAAAGGGACGAAAAAAGGCGGCGGCGTTATAAAGTTGCGCCGAAAAATCGGGAGACTCGCGTGCGCCCTGTCCGCAATAAGTGACGGCGACGGGGCAGAAAGAGACGAGGAGAAAAAGAGGAAGAAAAAAGGGGAGGGGGGGACGCGAAGGGAGGAGCGCAGCGGGGCGAGCAAAAGGAGGCGAGGGAGAAGCGAAGAAGCGCTGTTAGACACAACACACTCAGCGGACCTCCCATCAATATGCAGCCGAATGCCGTTAAGATAAATTTACTTCGTTCCATTCCGTACGTCACGGCGATCCCGACGCACGTGTCACAACGGCGTATAAGACCGCTGGATATGCGAGCGCTGAGAGCACCGCCGACGTAATGCATCCATCATTCGGCGCACTTTGCACCACCCCCGCCCTTGCCTCGATCGCAGCATCTTGTTGCATTAAAATTTCCTCGAATTTCATCCATAAACCAATGAAATATTTTATCGATGAGTTGACCACCGACCGGACGATACGTCAAACTGAACTATGTCAAAAATATCCTGTCAATAGTTTGAAATCATAATAGTTAGAAATAAATTTGATTTTAGCAATTGTCTACATGTATAATAATATTACAGTTCACTTATGATTATATTGATAATAATATAGAATGTTATTATACTGGGAGAAATAGAAATTTACTGTTCAGAAAGAAATAAATTACTTTCCCAAAATATCCTTAAATTGGTATAAAATGCAGTAATTTAAGATATTTCCTTTTTCTCAGTGGAGAACTAAATTAAATACCTTTATAAATTTTAACTGCTCAATACCTTAATTCTCAGTATAAAAAATTGTATGTTTTTCTTTTTTTAAATATATAATGCAATAAAAAATTGAAACGCGGAATTTTTATATAATTTAACTAAAACTAAAATAACAAATGTACAAAGGTACCAGTTATTAATTAATGTAATGAATTAATTACATTAGTAAGTTAAAAATTAATGTAATTATAATTTGTTTAATAAAATAACGAATAGAAAAGATTAACATTCGTTTTAATTAAAAGCACGTCACCTTCATTCGCAGCAGTTTTAATTAGATTCATAGCTGAATTCATACCTATACATATAAAACATATTTTTATTCCTGATATTGTACAAATTTATTTAAGCTTCCAATTTTATTTATGTTTAAAAATGTTATTTTATCAAGATATATGAATCCCTTGATTAAAAGAATGCAAAAAATTGTACAAACTGTTAATGGATTTTGTAACTGTTTTTTTGCTAATTGATTGATACCGATAGCTTTGTATACATTGCAGATTGATTCTAAAATTAATGTAATTTTTATTTTAATGCAAACATTTTACTCGAAAGCATTCTTGTTTTAGTTGCTACTGAATTTCACAATTTTTATACTTGTACTCCATCATACAAGTGACTAACACAGATACAAATGCTTTGTAATATTAAAACTTCCCAAATATATACATAGACATAACAAAAAATTTCTTCATATGTCGCATAGACTGTTAGTCATTAAAGATCAATAAATTATGATAATTTATTATAGGTTTTCACAGAAAATCTAACTGATAAAAACTCGACTCTTCTACATCTTTATAAACACGATATAAAAAAAAAATTATTATCATATATATCTCGTAATTTAATTTTTTTACTTCCTTCCAATACAAAGAAGTACAGTCCATAAGTCCTAAATAATGCAAATAAAAACATCGAATTGATAACAGTTTTCTATTTGTTGCTGAAAAATGAAATCACAAAAACATTAAAACTCACCAACTCATTCACTTAGAAAATAAATAAGACATATTAAGTGAAATATTGAAGCTAAACAATTCGTGTTCACAACGACCATCAAAGTTACTGACAAAAAATAAATCCAGAAAAGGTTTCGCACGATAAAAAAAGAAAAAAAGACCAAAAAGGAATTAGAGAAAATCGAGTAAAGTAGCTTGGTGCCTCGTTAAAAATCAAATCAACAAGCTGCAAGTTTGAAATGAAATCTCGTGAATTGGGAAGAATAAAGAATTTGGAGACGGTCCAAGCAAATGAGAGAGATAGGTGGCGTTTTTGCCTACCGTTTTCGGTGATGGCGCTGCATTTCAGTGACAAGAAAAATGTTTAGAGAGATATCGTTGTCGAACCTTTCGGATTCGGCATCCGAGCAATGTCGGGATATCGAAGGACGCGCGCTTCGTTTCAGATTGGACCAGGCGAGAGGGCAAGGAGGGACCAGTCGGGTTTCAGGTTCAGGGACCGGACCCGGCAGACTCACTCGTCCGCTCACGATCCTACTTTTACGTTCCGCGCGTTAAGATAAAAATATTTTTGCTATTAACAAAGTGCCGTCGCTTCTTGGAATATCGGGGCCGTTTATGCGCCTTTTCCCCCGTGACAATTATGCGCCCCGCGCACGCCCCCGCTTATCACTCGGCGTGCAACATCAACCATCCCTAAAGACCTTTTTAACCTGAAGGCTTTGTAGAATCATTAAATAAAGGCAACTTTCGATTATTTCTTGTAGGTTTGTATCAACCAAACTGAATTATTAAAAAAGATATTGCTCTTTTTTGCATATAACAAAAAATATATTTAGATCACGGAAGCATAGTAGCAGTTCTTTGACGAGTCTAAAAATCTATTTTGTCCTCTTGATAATTACTGCCTCATGATAAATTAACATAAATATTCAAGGTACATACACAAACTAAACTTTAACGATCATCTGACAATGGAATTTAGAATTAAAACAGTAACTATATGTACTAATAAGCAATCAAATTCAAAACAGAAATTTTCTTTTTTAGCTTCATTATTAATTCTCCTCAATAACCATTTTCCTCAGTACAGTATCCTACAATAATAACGTTAGTTACGAGCAATAAAATTATCAAGTTTCTCGCAAGTTTTCCACACCTAACACCTTACCAGTTGTAGCGCTAAAAAACTCAAGCGGATCCTTCCAGAATATTTAACAAGTAATTTACAAATATAAAAGATGAACTGACAAGCTATTAATGTAATATGCGCATAAATTTCTATCTGGCAGTTCTTTCGCGCACATTTTTTCTATACCACTCTGTAATATTTTATACCTGAAATGTTAAAATTTCTAGTAAACTGTTAATACTTTTCTCTGTGTGTACAAAAAAAAAAACCTTATTTATGTTTAAATAATAAACGTCTATTACTTTGGAAGTCGTAGCATCGAATTACCTGATTTTCAATGTTGTTGGCTGAAAAGTAGCCCAGGACTGTAAACAGCTCGGCGAGGATGTACGCGTTACTGATATTCTGCGAGTTCTCCGATTTCTTCACGAGCGGATCGCGGGATAGCCGCATGATCAAACTGCTCGCTATCAGGCGCCATTGTAAACTCGTACCCTCAGCCCCGAGGAGGTTCTGTAACAGACGAAAAATAAAACTACGTATTTCATTCCGCGATTTCCGCACACCGCTCTTTCATCCAAGCCAACTATCCTAACACGGCGCGCTTTCAGAGAAAAGCCCTAACAATGTTTGTTTCATCAAATATCATTTCCAAGTTTTTTTTCTTTTTTCTTTTTCGCCGTCGCATTTTATGGATTTACATTTGTACCAATGTATTTGGTCCCAAATATTCGGTATACTACGTGTACACTTTTATGACGTACCACGTTATAGCGCAATTCGTGAAATACTGTTATATAAAATGTTTTTTCGCAGATAAATAAAATGTGTTATCGCTGATGAATGATATGCTTTTTATCAAGGTATAAACTAATAAAGCGCTTTGTTTCGCATGGAATGTATATAAAATTAATATTTAGTTTTATCAGACGGTTAAAGCGTTTCAGAATAACTAAATTGAACCGAACATATTTTTCAGACTTTAGTAAATACGTAGCGCATACAAATAATAAAACTAAAATGTAAAGTCAATTCTTTTTCTTCAATAGTACCCTAAAACATACAATAAAAACTTATATCATATACTCACAGATATATAAATATTAAAAGACAATTCTTAATATATACATCTTTTGCGAATAAATTTAATTAATGCAATTAATTAATTAATTGACGTCCTCAATTTATAAGAAAGATTATTATCCTTCAACATTCTATTCTCAATGTACAAACAATTGTTGGTAGTATCACTGTTATACGAAGAGACGTACTGATTTTTAATCTTGCCGCAATATGTAAGACCAATGAAATGAGTTTCACCGGAAGTAATGGTTATAGTAACAAAAATAATAATATTAATAACAAGAGAGTGCTAGTAGAAAATAACGACAGGAAAGTAAAACGATTGGATTGTCGAATGAAGACTTTATTGGGTGTAAAACAAGAGTTAGGCAGGCGCTTTTAGGAATAGAGCAGTAAAGAGCCTAGACGCGGACTGATTCGATTCCGAACGTCTATTATCGCTGCAGTGTAATGGATGCTCGGCTGGAATATGGGGAACGTCAGTTCCGCTGAAATAACGCAATCAAGCAATTTAGGATCCGAGAGAAAGGCTGTCATCCTATCAGCACGAGTCGCGCCGAGAAGTCAACCCTTCCGGACACGTCCTACTCGTTTACTTTCAGAGAGGATTCGCACGTCCTAACCGCCCTGGCCTACAACGTGGAGAAAAGCTACCGACCCACCCCCCGCCCACCATATCCCCTAACTAATACACTATGCCTTCGCTCTCCAGTTTCTTCCCATAAATTCCTCTTCCACTTTATCAACGCAAATTTGACTTCTCATTTTTCTCCTATTTATAGCATATATAAGCTAAGATCAAATTTTAATCTAACTTTGAACTTATTTGAAAAAATATTTGTTGAAAGTAATAGCTTATCACTCTTCGTTAATTAAATATTCTTATGACTATTGAAAAATATTAGAATATGATTTAAATACACACAGGTTAAATTTTTTTTCGTAAAATATTGTGTCACGTATTCTTGTGGACTAAGCGTTGTAAAATATTCGTGTAATTTTAGAAAAAACATTCACAACTGAGATAAGAGTTGACCATATTTAAACTAAAGTTTACGCTAAATTTACATAATGATATGTGTATGTGGGTGTGGGAAGATATTATATTATTATAAAGTGATGTTTAGGCCGGTTAAATATTCAACGTTAAAACATTTTATTTTGTTATTAAAGTGTTAATTAAAGTGGCACTTGTAAATATGTTAAAAATATGAAACAAGTTTACTGAATATCAGAAATCGGTTATTAATTAATTATGTAAATCCAAATAGAATTAATAACGATAAAATATTAACGGAAATTGTTGGATTTAAAACAGACACGCAGAACTGGATAAATAATGAAATTTATAATTCGGATAAGCACTTCATTGCATTGAGAGTATAAAATATTTTGTCTTTTCAAGATTAATGCATGAATCATTACAAAAAATGACTAACAAATTATAAAAAATAGAATACGAATTCTAATCTGAGATTCGCTAAGAATTATTAGCATGAATTGTTATAATAAACTTCTTTTAAAATATAAAACACAGCTAATATATTGTTATTTAACAAAAACTGTCCAATTTATCTCACAATCCAATAATTTCCTCAATTATTGTATAAAATATTATTACAAACAATTTTTGCAACGTTAGACCGATTACATTGTTCCCCTTTTTGGCCTTTGTCCTTTGTTTTCATCTTTCCCCGGCCAATGAGCGTCGCCGAAACCTAAAACTAAATCAGCCGACTTTCTCAAAGACAAACGCGTCCATAATTCAAAACGAAAGGCACCCCCTACCCCCCACCCGCCCGTGGACCCTCACGGGTCCATTACTCCAATCCAGTTTATCCGCAAACGAACAGTAACTAATATCATTGTCCAGCCGTAATGTAATAATGATGGATGTGTAATCCATGACAAATGTCGTGACGCGCCCCCAACCCCGCCGCACGATCCGTAATATAAATATTAATTTTGGTAGCGCCAAATCCTAAGGGGTCAATATTGCCGCGCGTATGGCGTTTTGCTATTAGCCATCAGGCTGCAGAGACCTTCCACGATGCCGGCGTATGGCGCGCGATCCGATATCGCAGTCGAGAGGGCGCTCTGATCAAACCGCCAATTGAATCGAAACGACAGCTCGCGCCCCCCTCTGGGGAACTGTCGCGATTATCCTGGGACGTCTACTTCGAGCTCGTGCGTTTGACGAAAAAAAAAAAAGAAAAAAATCCGTCCTTCATTATGCATTCCCTTTGGGTTCCCACGCGAAACAAACGCCCGCACAAAGCACGGACGGGGCTCGTCGAGATTTCGCGACAAAATACACAGAGAAAAATTGCAGAGCAAGGAATGAAATCGCAACGCACAAACGTAACCCCACCAACGCCATGTATTTGTCCTGGACCTGTTCTTTTCTTTTGGGAATGGCTTTTCGGATTTCTTTTGGGCTTTGTGGTTGTTTCGGCAAAGGCGCCGATTTTCTGACCAATTAGACGAGTCTGAATATCCTCTGCTTACAATTGTGCGATGACAGTATTTGAGATTTCGTGTTGCTACTAAGAAAGTTTCATAGAAGATTATGATACTGCATATTAAAGTAGGAATAAAGTTTTTTTTTTCTTTCTGCGATATAGTTATAATTAAATGTTAACTAATGTTAAGTTTTGTGATTGGAAGCACTAGGAATGCAGTTGAACTTAACTTTAAAGTTCTCAAAATTTAAAACATAACGCGTATAAGTATAATTATGTCAATACAGCAGGAAATTAAATATACTTCAATTTCTTATGAAATTAAATGTTGTGCATGTAAAGCAAATAAGATAACTTTTGTGTCAATAACGAAACCTTGAATTTTTCAGTTATACCAGTTATTCAACTAACATTCCACACCGGATACCATAATTTCAACTCAACTCATAGGAAACGGCTTAAGTGTAGACAACGGTGACACTTCAACATTTTCTACACATCCTTTTCCTACGGGAAGTAATTAATACTTTATTACGAAGCTCAAATTTACACTCATTTCAACTGAAACAATTACCCCCATCGTTTTACCCTCGAAATAAATGTATCTTCTTCTAAAGTATCCGTAAACGCGTTTGTTTAATACCTGAAACATATTCAAATCTAATTCGGCAATCCTGCGAAGCAATTTGAGTGCTTTAACGGCCAGAAGCCTCGTTGGCGTCGACGGTTCAATCTGATTCGGCGTCGGCGAGGCGCCTTTTTGACTCTGCGAAGTGTGCGTGATAGCGGCATACAAAGTTCCAATCGCTCCAGCGGCTTCCGTCGTTGACAAGTAACTCAGCAAGTGGGCCTCGGTTGATGACTGGTCTCCGCTTCCACCGTGGCCGTTATTGCTGGTCCCAGTACTACTACTGTTGCTTGCCGCACAATCACCAGTGGTGGCCGTCACCGATGACGAATCCTGAGAATTTAGTCGCTTGTAAAAGTAACAAATCCGGCTCAGTAGGTCGTACGAAGCTATCGCAATCGATGTCTCTTTTTCTGAATCCGAAAAGTAATCAATTTCAATCAGCATTTGACTGTGCCGATACACTCGATCTATCAGACCACCCGTCATCAAGTATCTGAAAAATGATAAAATGGAAATGGCTTTTAGTTTGTACTTTGCATTAGAACATTGAGAAAATACGTGTTATTTGAGAGAGAAGTCTGACATTTGATTGTCAATTTCAGTTATTATATCTGCACGTTTTAGTCTACACATTTTCTCGACGAAATATCTTTTTCCTTTGTTTAAGATGTACAACAAAGTTGTTCCCCCCCCCCCGGTTCAATTTTACATTTCGATTGAAAATTTAATAAAAATTAATAATTCATATTTGTCACGCAGTCCAGTCACCTTTTTATCAATAGTTATCAACTCCCGGCAATAACATAAATCTATAAAATAAAATAAAGTGACATAAATTATTTTACATCCAGCCTTAAATTATCTAAATAAAATTCAAAACAAAAGTTATGGCAGAGTTGGACACCGAAAGCCTCCGGGCAATTTTATTGAAGATGCCATCATAAATATTCAAATTCATTGTGCGACGAGTGTGGTTTCGGGTCATTAAAGACTTAAGGCAAACGGAAATGTTTCTGATAAGGTCTCGTTATTTCTCCAAGTCCTCGGCATTACGCAATGTTTGGCGCGGTCAAAATGAGAATACTGTCAATTTTTATAGCCCATGCTTTATCTTATTGCGTTATTGTGAATTGAAACGTTAATAGCAAAGTCTGCAAAAACGTTAATCATATATTTAACCGTTTGAATTATTGTTTATGTAATAACACGCCACACTAATTTTCAGGACAAAATTATTATTAATAGACGCAGTGGTTTAGGTATAACAAAAGAAATTTTTTACAATTTTATTTTAATTATACGACATTTTACAAGAATATGAATTTCATGTTTCAATTCAATATAATTTAATAAAAGCATGTTTTTTTAAACATCACTGTAGGGAAATTATATCCTCAATGTATTTTGGTAAAGAGCTTATATAACTACAGTCAATTTGTTTTGGTAACACGATGCATGTATTTTGTTCATCATGTGTACAGCAAAGCCATGTACAATTTAACTGAGCCTTACCTCTACTGTGTACTGTTTATCTAAAGCTTAACATCCTTGACTTACGGCATGTTATGCTTTAATTAAATTTTGGAAGAATAACTCATATCCACATCTATTTCGTTTAATTAATTTGTTTGAACCACAATTTTGACTTTAATAAATGTTAATCATTAAATTTCGTTACCATTCCATATAAGTGTAATTGAAACATACTTATCGTAGTCACAGTAACTGAATAATTATAGTAACTCAATAATAATTGTTGGGATAAATGAAGTGCTTGACAAATTGGGTATGTCTATTAATTTACATTAATATACATAGTCTATTTGTTGCCAGTAACTATTATAGTTACCTTTTTCTTTTCAATATATTTTAACTTTTCTCAATAAGTATTATGAACAACAAGAATATGAATATTATATTCTAAATACATTATATTATGAATATCAAATAATAAATTTTGACGTCAGTATGTAGATTAACTTTATGCTCAATTAAAATTCGATCTGAATCAGTTATATGCATACTAGTCATGCAAACTTTGAACTGCTTTTATGAATTTTTCTTTCTCCACTGCATCAATTCAATTTAACACCGCGAGAGTAAAATTATGATCAATGGCAGTCAACCCCTAAATAACTCAATGTAATTCATCTGGTGCTCCCAATTCAACGTTTGAGCTTCAACCCCTGTATCAAATGGAAAAAAAAAAAAAAAAAAAAAAAAAAAAAAAA
>JABFPN010003091.1:0-19353 GCA_022817305.1 Leptoteleia sp. ZL-2020
TAAATGAAAAACTTATTTTGTCTCTCAATGTAATTCTACACTGATATTTTAGATGTAAGTTTACAACAAATAAATGGAAACTAATAGTATTTTGATGTGTTTCAGATTCTTAACTCCCAATCGAGTGCAGACAGCTTAAATCAGGATATAGACTGGCCAGATAAGAAAATGGCTAGCATGCTGCCCTTGTCGACAGAGAAATCAGAGTTCATGACAGACGATTTTAACGTGGATAGTCTATTTGAGAATCTTAATGACTCTACGCCAGACTCGCTGGACCAAAATCAAATTGGAAACAGCTTTAACGAAAGCCCTATATGTGATGTAGAAGACAGAGTAGATAGTTTGTTGCCTTCAGCTGGAATATGTATTCATGTCAACAAGAACAAAGTATCACTAGAGTTTTGTGCAGAATGTCACGCAAGGGTTAATAGTGTCGAGAACAGTAGGGATGATGGAGAATGATTATAAGTCATGGCAAAAAGTATATATATATATATATATATGTATATATATATAATTGACATATATCATGATTGATATGTAACATCGAGGATAATAGTCTTATGTTTGTAATAATTTCCCAAACGGTCGGTATTCAATGTTATTAATCAAATTTATTAATGTCGATTGCAATGGCAAAATTGCATTTATCACTGTATAATGATTTATTGAAAAAATAATGTTTTTATGTTACAATTGCAATTTTGCCATTTTTATAAGATAATAAATTAATTTCATTTTAGATGATGGGAATAATGTATTATTGCGTGTTTAAAAGCAAAATAATTAAAATTGGAGTCCAATCTAAGTTATATTAGATTGTTCCCCAATGAAAATTGCGTTACATATATTTTTTATGAAAAATAAATCCTATTGCGAGGAAAGGCATGCTGTTTCAATACTTTTAACATTGTATTACAAATAGCATTTCTGTTATCACTGCAATTTCATAAAAAACAGATATCAACGCATAATCATTGATTTTGTAGTTAAACCTTGCAAACAGCATTCCCAATTTTAGATCCGTACTAATGTCAATATTTTTATATATTATTGATACTTTGTTTTAAAAAGTTACAAGTGTATATAATTTTTTATTCTGTTAAAATTACTTTAATTTTATCAAAAAATTTGTTTGACGGTCTGTTTTATTTTGTTTTCTTTAATTTATATCGTTTTCAATAAACATGGCACTAGACGTGCGATTTTTAAGACTTTGTACATGTGATATTTTAGTTATTTTATTTATTTATTATCAAGTGTCCTAGATTTTTGTAGTTTATAAAAGTTTAACCATGTAAATAGTGAATTCCTGCCACAAAAGATTATAATTAATACAGAATATTTACATAAATATTCAAATAAATTATTTGTCAGTTCACTTTGATTAATTCAAAATAATCAAATAGCATAGAATTCTGAAATAAAACACTTGATAGTAAATAAATAACTGTACCAGAAATGACAATTTGTTTTAATATATTCATATCATAATTTGTATTTAAACCATCTATATATCATTCATTTTAAAGATATAATCACAATGATTTAAGTTTCTACTTGTATTTTACAGATGTTAGGTAAGAATATGTAAAAATTATTGAAAAAAAAGTGTACAAATTTTTGTGATCCTCAGAGACCGTAAATGTCACTTGCTTTTTGCAGGAATGCAACTTGGCACAGTATTTTGTGGCAGTTTTTGGTCAATTAATCGAAAAGGTGGGCCTTTATATACATAAAAAAAGAAACTAAAATCACGAGAAGCTGAAATTTAAACAATGATCACAAAAACGTCTTTTTTACCTTTTTAATATAATATTTATTGAAAAATTTGAAGAATTTTTTTAAATTTCAGCCAAGTCACTAGATATGTCCATAATGCTTGGAACCAGGGTTCAATAATTATTTTATGATTACTTATGGTCTCAACAGGTTGAGTATATTACCAAAAGTATCGTTGCAATTTCAATTTTTATTAGTATCACTGAAAGGAACAACTGCCACTGTAAAATTAATTGTTTTTATGTTTAATTATTTTTGTAAATACATTGATGCTTGTGTAAATATATTTTCATTTTATCAAGAAAAAAGAAATAATAAAGAATTGCATGTTAGTAATCAATGTTAATATGCTTTTTTTTAAAGTGCCAAGCTCTTGAACTGTATACCTGCAAGTATTCATATTAATTTTTCTATGAATTGTACATTTATCACTATTCATAAAACTGTTGTAAGTTTCAGCTTGGATCCTGAAATCCACCCTGGAATTTGTTTTCGATTTACACCAGAGGGCAACCACTTATTACTAAATTACTTTACAATTTACTGATTATATTTCAATATCATTTTTGTTTTCTCTTGTATAAAATGTAAAATTTTAAATCAGAATTTTGTATTTAACTAATTTAAAGGTCTCGGGGGAAATAACTTTGTAAAACAATAAAGTTGTTAGTAAAATTTTAACGTGAAAAGAAGCAATTTTTTGTTCATTCCTTATTAATTTGTAAATAAAACACAGTTTGTAAGAAAGAAAAAAACTTATGTCTTTTATTTCAGTTTCATAGTTTCTATGCACTCTTATATAAACAATTTTTTTATCCCAATATTTTAATCACATTTAATAAAAAAACCAAATATCGCAAAGCACACATTAAACAAACATGATTACTTTATGATGACATGACTTAATGCTTATTTACAGTGTCATAAAAAAATGTTAGTATACATTTTTAACTAACAAAATTCATAAAACTATATATTGAATAAATATTTTTTTTTTATTTTTATGTGTTCTCTCTAATTCTTTTTTGTTAAATGCCCAGTCGACTAAAAACATCTGGTTTCTGAACACGCGCTACTGATGTAATTTTATTAAATGTAACTTGTTTAGAAATTCCAAGGCGTTCTTTTGCTGACACTGGCTTGAATCTCTCAGAAGCTGAAAAAAGAAATATACAATACAAATATATACATTTCATTAATTTAAATACATTTCAACAATTAATAACTAACGATTTAGCTTTAATTAAACTATAATATTTATCAACAATTAATTATATATAATTAAAAGAGAAATTTGTTAAATATTCTCATTTTTTAAATATTAGTATCATTTCAAATAAAAAACTAGAGAAGAAAAACACTCAGTTTTTTCATCCCGCATACGTTATAGTTATGAAATTGTGGAAAAATTTTTTAAGGTGAAATATCCCTTTCCAGAAGATAGCTTTCTGAGAAGAGTTGTATATGTAAAAACTAATTTAATGAATACTAAACTTGTTTAACTGTTGACGTATGTTGCGTTTTTCTTATATTAATGTTTATTTTACAATATATTTACAGTGGTGTATTATTAAGGAAGTTATGTTCATTCTGAGATAAACAACAAGTGACATTTCACCTTAATGACCTTCAATAAACAACCCTTTTAAATAATGTTATACAATTCAAAGGTATACATGAAACATTTCTTTTGTTTCAAAAGAAAATATTAAACATGTTTTACTTTAAAAGTAAACGAAAATTAAGATAATACAAACCTAATTTGCTGGAAGTAACTGATTGTGTAACAGCACTTGAAGCCACTCTTTTTTTCCTTTCAAAGTCTGCGTGCATAGTTCCACCTGGTACTTTAACAATTTTCTTAGTTGAAATCATTTTTGGAGAACTTACAGACTTATTTTTCAATATCCCTTGCAAACTACTTCCATTTTTTAAGACACCAAGTGACGTTAAACGAGATTTATCTTCTTTTGCCAAATCTTTATCCCCTAATCTATTGAAGACATTATTAGTTGTTCTTTTTAAAGGTTTTCCAAGACCAGTAATGTTGAACGTAGTTGTGGTACATCCTCCTTCACCCGAGTTAGTTGTACTAGTTACCGAAGAATCTCCCAACCTATCAAACACTGTTCTTTTTTGTTCTACCGCCTTTTTCAAAATTGTTTGACTTCTCACAGTCGTTCCTTTTGGCATGATGATTTTGTATCCAACATTATCATCCACTGTTATTTTTGTACGTTTCTTAGGTTTTTCAGTTACATAACCATCATCTTCATCCAAATCACTTTCAATGTGTATTGTGTCCATAACAATTTTACGCTTAATACTTTGCTGTTTGGTTTTTTCTGGTGCTACAGTGATGGTTCTTGTAGGTAACTTCTTTTTCAAATTAACAGTTTTAGATAAAACCTTTGTTACTGGCATTTGGGATGTGGATTTGCAAACTTTGGAAGTAACTGCTGTAACTTCTGCTTTTGGAGGAGTGGATTTGGCTGGGGTTTTTTTTGTAGGTACAAGGTCATTGGAATCAACAAGAAATCTTTCACATGTTGTTTCTTCGACAACCTTTTTGGCATAACGCAGAATAGCTATCATGTCACCCATTAAAGTAATACCCATTTCTCGTAAACTTGGTTTATCCAAATCAGGCAGCATATCTGGTTGTATTCTATTGTTGGAAAATACAACTGCATGTCTGGTTGCAACATCCGGACTAAACCCAGCAGCTTTAAAGAAACGCACCCAATAAGCTGCAAATAAAAAACACATTGATTTATTTTCTGATTCATTAATAGGAATAGTTAATACAACAACTATTAACCATCCCACTTGGAAATGCTAATAGAGAGAATATACTTATAAAATAGTTTAATTTTATTTACATTTATATTTTATACTTAATAAACTATAAATCAAGTATAAAATATTTTATGCCTAATTATGCAGTACAGTTTATGTTACGTTTGTCATTACAAAATTAATTTTATATTAATTTGTAAACAAAAATAAATCTATACTTGTAATGTATTTGAGAAAATTTTATGCTCAGTGAATATGTATTAGAAAGATAGATTATATTTATTTTAATTAATAAAGATAATATTTTTTATTAATTAAGAAAATATATACAAACATAAATATCCTCCTGATAAAATTAACAATAAGTTATATTCCACACATTTATTTATGCGCTTAAATTATATATTAATTGAAACATACTATCATTAAGAAAAAGATTAATACTCAATGATATTTATATATTTTTATCCCTTTATTCTGCTTTTAAAAACTATTGAGAACTTTAAAAAGAAGAGGTTATTTTATTTTGATATGGTGGCAAAGCAATGTTTGACCCATATCTAAAAATAAAGAAATTTTATCAGTACCCTGTAAAGAATTATCTCTTAGAAGATATTTAAGAACCATCGACAAAAAATAAAATATTTTAATTTTCGTCAATGTACTGAAACAAATGTTAGGTTATAATACAACAAATGAACAAATAAATATTATTATTTAAATATAATTCTTAATGTTCATATGAATTCAATTAAAAATTTCTAGTTGAAAATTCTCAAAAGTTTTTATTAAAATATAAACAACTTTTTATGGCACAGTAATTACGAAACAACCAAAACATTGCACATTGTTCAAAATATTTGTCACAAAACGTGACAAGTTTTTTATATTTCTAAATTAAAATATTAATTAAAAGGTTAGCTTAACCTGATAAAGGACCTTCTGTGTTTGATGACATAATTGTTAGTTTTAAAATTTAAATCAATTTATAAAATCACTCAATTTATAGAAAATTCCCTTTAACGTGGACTTCCCTGCACAGTAGTCACTTCTGGTCTCCGTAAATTGAGAATAAATGACAATATCGTTTATATGTTAGATGGGATGCAGTGTGGAGAATTGTAGGTCCGGGGCTCGCACTTGAAGTTAGTAACGAAGCGTTCAACAGTGTTCAACTTGAAATGAGGTAATGCTGTAAGCCTGCTGTCACGGAGTTAGTGTTTTTGTAAATATTACTTTAAAAATGTTGATTTAAGGTAATGCAGTAAGTCTGCTGCCACGGAGTTAGTGTTTTTGTAATTATTATTCTGTAAATGCTGATTTGATGCTTTCTATTGATTCAGCATATTTTTTAGACACGGGAAAATTGTATTCAATTAAAAAGTCTGACTTTTTAAGTCAATTTTAAGCGAATTTAGGGACCGCGTTTTTTTAACACCTAAAAAACGCGGTCCCTATTTTTGCTTGAAACTAATGATAAAAATTCAGTTACATCATTGTTAAATAATCTCCCAGATTGAGAAAATGTGCTGAATCAACAACATCAATTAATTCTCATTCATTTTAATAAAAACGAATAACACCTTAATCTAGTAATTAACGCTTATGACAAGGACAGGATGAATTCAACGGCAGCAAAAGGTTCTATTCATTTGAGACAAATTTTAATACACATTTTATTGATATTAACAAGATATATATATTCAGTTTTAATGTTTGGAACAATTACATCTTTTATAATTTGTTTTTAATTGAAACAAAATATATATTTCTTTTTATCGTTATTTTGAATGATTCTCTCTTCCCGCGCTTACACCGTGCTTTAATCCGGATTAACTTCGAGTTTTGTTCTTATAATGTTGGTATCGTTTTCGTTGATTGATCGATCCGTTCTTGCAGCATATAAGAATTTAAATTACGCGGGTTTGATTTTGTGGCTAAGTTTACATCGGTTAACTCTCCAGAAGTGACTTTTTTCATATATCATAAAAATGACTCGAAATTGATCGTAATAAAAGTAGACCGTAAAAAAAGATAAAGAAAGAGAAGAATATATATATATATATATATACATATACATGCCACAATTTACTTTCTCTAAATTCAAATCAAACGCTTTCTAATAGTTGCACGATCTGCAAATCAACGCAGTTGTATTAATTTGTCGAATCAAAGGGAGTTTAATGCTGCCTCTGACAGTTTGATATTTCGTGATAAACAAGTCAACGCCAGATATCGACGATCGAATAAAATTTTCAGGTTACAATTTTGGATAATTATTACCTTTAAATAAATCATCTTAAAATGTAATAATAATAAATAAATAAATTATATATATATATGTATATAACCTTGACGAAAATGAAATAAACGCATTAGTGTGAAGTTTAAAGAAAACATTGGTAATGATAACGTCTTGTTTGTAAACATACTCCGTATTTAGTCGTTTAATTGTTTGTTTTTGGAATGGAGTATAACCTGGCTTAAATATTAAACAAGACCAATAATTAAATAATAATATAAAATAAAAAAAATATAAACAATTAAATAATTGTGAGTCATAGACACGTGTAAACAAAGAATCAAGAGTTTATTGCTTTCATGGAACAAAGGATGACACTGAATGTCAAATGAAGGAAGTGTATGGACGGTGATTCAGAAACAGGTTGTGTAGTGGAAAAAATTGTGCTCCGATTTGGTCAAAGCAAGTACAGGGTGGTTGGTGGTCGTTCGAGACGTCAATTGTAACATTGTGGGTGTTCTTTTTATAGACAGAGTTGACCTCTTTCCTCGCCACTGACTGGATTAGTCCACTGGTGGAACTTTTTCAGTGACGATCATGCCACAATTGTTTTTCGACTGAGAATATAAAGGGAACTATATTTTATAAACGCCATATCAGAAAGGTGAGAATATATCCAAATTCTTATCCCACTCTCATTGCAATTTTGTATATTTTATTTACTTTTATAATCAATATTTTACTAATTTTCTATTGCATTATTTTTATCCTGAAATTACAAAAAGTTTCTAATTCATACTACAATGTAATACAAAGAAGGTCAGTTATCACTTTCATTTTATGCTAACTTTCATAACAATGGTCAGGAGAAATTTTCATAATATCTATTTCAAGAAATATTCTTGGCAGTACTTAAATATAACAAGTTTTAAATTCTTAATTAACTTTCTTAAATAATTAATTGTACATAATTTATGAATAAATAATTGATTTTTTCTGTGATGTGATAATTTTATCTCTTTCTACAATTATAATGCTCTGCAATTTACTGAATATATATGTATATAAACATGAAATGTTCAATTCGTCAATGTTTACCAAATTAATATATAAATTAATTTTAGAATTACAAAGATGGATAGCGATGATAATAAAAAATGTGATACAAATGAATCTGGATCTTCTATAAATTGTACCACGTCTAATTCACATGATGCAGTTCCCTCAAGGTATTTATTAAACAATACATCGAATCATTTAATTAAATAACTTATAATATGATTTATAATATACTGTGTTTAATTATTAATATTAATTAACAATTGAACATTCTAAAAATATTGATCCATTATTTCCAAAATCTCATTTACATTAAATAATGAAAAAGTGACGCATTTAATTAATATATAATGCATGTAGAGGTACAATGTTAATAATGAAAAGTATGTAATTACAGATCCAATCCAAGCTTTGGTGGAATTGGAGACATTACAGGGGCATCTCCACCAAAGTTTGTATCTTTGGAAGAAATTTTACGTGCAACAAATGGAATGAAGAACATGGCTCTCGCACATGAAATTACCATGGAGAAGGACTTTAAGTTACAAAAATTTGAACCAGATGAAAATAGTTTGCAAGGCAAGGTTAAAGAAAGTATGCACAGAGCTTTCTGGAATGTTTTGGCCTCGCGTCTTGCCGAAGATCCTCCTGATTATACTCAAGCTCTGATTTTGTTGGAAGAAATCAAACAGGTTCATTTCTTTAATTATATTAGAAACTAAATCTTAAAATAAGAATTTAAATAAAGGTGTGTTTCTTTTTGTTTTGTTTGTAATCGTTGCATTTTGAAAGTCAATGTATTTAAAACGGCTTGTTTTATTAGACTTTAGATGTTCTTGTACTACCTCACCTCAAAAAAATTCATGAAAGTATCAAAGAAGTACTCGACATCGACCTTATTAAACAGCAAGCAGAACAAGGTGTCCTAAATTTCCAACACTATGCGCAATATATAATTGGAATAATGAGCAAAGTTTGCGCCCCTGTTCGCGATGAAAATATTCAAAAATTGATGCAATGTACTGATGTAATAGAGACATTCAAGGGCATCATGGAAACTCTACAATTGATGAAACTTGATCTTGCAAATTTCACAATTACGATGGTGCGCTCCAATATCATGGTTTCTAGCATTGAGTATGAAAAGGCCAAGTTTGCCGAGTTCCTGAAGGTTCAAGCAGATGGTCTGCATTATACGAGAGAATGGCTTTTAAGTCATTTGGATGATGAGAAGATGAGTCGCTGTTCTAATGATCCAAACTCCATTAAACAAATAACCCATTGTTTACTTTCAGAAGCATATTTGGATGTTTTAGAATGG
The DNA here is from genome assembly GCA_022817305.1 of Leptoteleia sp. ZL-2020. NCBI lineage: Eukaryota > Metazoa > Arthropoda > Insecta > Hymenoptera > Scelionidae > Leptoteleia > Leptoteleia sp. ZL-2020. Next base: position 9,207 of record JABFPN010003091.1, read on the forward strand.
GAATTAAGTCTCAATGCCGAAGTAAATGCTCATTTATTAATATATATATGTATTTATTAATTTATTATAAGTATATTATTTGATACAGTTATTTTTGATAATCACTTTAAAATTCTCCAACATCCTGAAAATAAAATTATAAAATTTGATGTGCTTTTTATAACTCATCGTTGTAACATTAAAATGACACATTTAGATTAATGGTGAAAGATTGATGATGAAAGATTCGTGAAATTGCATTATTTTTTGACTGAGTATTCTTTATTACTATAAATATTTTGTTAGTTTCGTTAGTTTCGTTAGTAGTGTTCTAAAATAAGTAAGTAATTATAACCACTTTTATTAAATTAATTAATTCACTGATTTCAGACATTGATGTTAGATCAAGGAAGGTTGCTCGAGTTGCGAAATAAAATCAACCGATTGGGAGTAATTGGTTCCATTTATTTGGTTGCAAATAATATAATAGGTGCTCCAATTCAAGGTGTCGCTAGCTTTAAACAAAACATTAAACAAAATTTGTCCGTTTTGTTGGAATCCATCAACTGCAATAAGTATAGTACTTTTCTTATTTGTAAATAATATAATAATCATATATAACTGTTTCAATTATAATTTCATTTTATAAACGTAGAAAGATTCAATTATTTATAGACTTTATTTTAATAAAGTTGGTCTATTAGGGATTTGGAAACAGCGATGCCAAATATAGTCTTGCAAGTAAAAAAGGACATAGCAGCTACCCTTGAAAGTGTAGGATCTCCTCCAATGACAAAAGAAATTGAATCTATTTTGGAAGGTCAAATTATAGATATGGCAAAACCTGATCATAAAATTAGACACCTCGTCAGTAAGTATCAAAACAACATTGATTACAATTGTTAAAACCAAACAATATTCAAAACGGGGAAATATAATTATTTTGTCATGAGAAGGGGTATATTTGCTTTTAAATTAAATGTGTATACAATCTCAACACTCAATATATGTCAAATTGACATTTAAATTATGCAGAAACAGCACAAACTTGCTTTGAACTTTTAAATATAGTATATGTTCACAAATAAATAATACATTAATTATAAATATATAATTTTTAGTTTCGCGGATCAAGCAGTTTCTTCAAAAAATTATAATGTCCCAATCAACGGCACCGCAACAAATTCCTCCTGGTTTGTCATCACTGCAGGAAGAATTGGCTGCAATCGCTGCACAGTTTTTGGTACTTGTTGCCCACAATCGAAGCGTTTTTGGAGAATACTATCAGGAAATAGTGAGCACAGCGATAAATAAATATCGTTCCGCTAATCAAGCCGTTGAAATGCAAACATAATTGCAATAATGGATCTTAAATTAATAAGGAATGAAACAAAAAAATAGAAAAAGAGAATAATTATGATAAAAAAGAACAATGTATGTTAGATCGCCATTCTTTGTCGTTTCAAGCTGATAAATCCTATGTTGGTGCATTTAATATTAAAACGAAAAGGAGACAACTTAATCTTTATGACACTCGGATAGACAAAAGTTACGAAATAAATGTTGTTTAGTATTTTATCATGTTTATAATAATTTTAATTGAAAATAATATTTAATATTTGTTGTTACCTCAAAATTTTGAATGAATTTTTGTTTAATTTTATATATGAATATATAAACCCGTTTGGAATGAAAGAAACATTTTTACTTTTATTTACTAGTTATTTTTTTCTATCTGAGATTTAGTGCAAGTTTTTTATCCAAGTTCATGGTTGTGGGTATTAATCTTTGTGTATTAAATAATTTTTCATTCGGGTTTGGATTAAAATTTTGTACATTAAGACTTACACTGTGAAAAAATTCATAAAAAATAATTCACTTTTTTTGATAAAATCATTGAATTACACGAAATATTCATATTTTTAAGTAAATAAATTGAAACCCGACTAAATATAGTGTTTTTTTTTTTACACTTTTAGCCTCGTTCTTTGAAAACGAAAAGCTATCAAACATTTAACATCTTATATACGTTATTATAATTGTTATAATTATTATTTAAGTGTTCAGGCAATAAATCAGATTGCACACACTTAGCTTTCCATCTTGCTTTAGACACTTGATTATAAATTTCGGACGAAAAATGTATTAAGTCATAGAAATATTAAGTGTCGGAAAAAATTTCTTGATAAAATAAATTAATATATGAAATATATGTCGCAAGTATTCGATATTCGAATATTAAACTAAACAGCATTCGTTAACAATCCAGTGAAAATGTTATGAGATATATGAAAATAATTGAGTCATTTTGTTTTCTACTAGATTTTTCTTCAGTTTTAAATGGAAAAAGTCTAAAAATTTAACTAAAGTTAAATTGTTTTTGCATAGAACGACCTAATTTATGATACTGAACATCTATCTAAAGTTTTAAGTTAAAATAATTAAATACTATTAGATTGTTGTGAAAAAACAGGAAAGAACAAAATAAAAAGAAATAATACAAATGTTTTACAGCACAATTCATTGTTTTTTATTTCTCCACTCATTTTTAATTTATAAAAGTAATAACTTCTTATTTTCAAAATAAATACAATCCGCTATTAATTTGCACGACTTACTTCGTTAATGTGATCATTAAACATAACTTTATGGTCTTTTTGAATATAATTTTTAAAACCCATATACAAATGTACGGCATCTACATTATTTGCTAACAAAATATCCAACGTTTTTATCAGATTATCATAATTTTTGGTTTTCGTATAATCAACAACCATTTTTCGAAACACTTTAAATTTTTCTGCAGTTAATTTCATTTTTACCTAAAAGGAATAAGAGCAATTTCTATAAATACAGCAGATAAAATATTAAAAATTTAAATGAATTAGAAATTATAAGATAATTAATAATTTAGTAATATTGTAGTTTTATAAATATTATTACTTAATAATTATAAAAAGGCTCAATTATCAAATAAAAGCTTGATTCCAAACTTAAAAAATTTATTCAAAAAAATAATTATGTAAAATGATAGATGACAAAAAGAATTGCTTCATCATTACCTCATTAATATAATTTAATCCAATTTCTTTTTTCTCAGTAGCTTGTGCAGCACTTGAATTAATTTTTGTTTCCGATTCATCTATTTTCGAAGTGGACGGTATCGCAATGTCTAAATTAAATGGCACTTTCGTTAGTTTTACTTTTTTACGAACGTGCATTATTTCATCTGCAGATTTTTCTCGCTCGCACGATTCCTTTTCTCTTGGTACACAAGAATTGAAGTTAAAGAGTGGCTTTGATTGAATTTTGATGGCGTCTATCAAATTTATAGATTTGACATTTTCCTTTTTTTGAGGTGAAGATTTGTTATTATTTGTACACTTCAAATACATTTGAAGTGCACTTGCATCAGAATCAGTAGTAAATTCTGTTGTTTCAGAATGAGGCAATATTCTTCTTTCTAGTTTTTTGGAACTAAAATCAATCGCCTTAGGTCCAACAGTCGAAATGCTTTTATTTACACTTCTTTCAGTTTCTGATTCTGGATACTGACAAAAATTAATTGATAAATATTTAAATTATTACTATTTGTATCTGATTAAGTAATAAGCGAATACATTTGGATTTTATTTAGAAAGTATTTTCTTACTTACCAATTTTTTTATGAACCCAAAAAAATTTCGAAGTTCTTTGGTGACAATTCCGAAATCTGTAAAATTTTGTATATGAGGTCGAATCCATGAAGATAATTGATTTTTATTGGAAGAATTTTCGAATCGAGAATCACATAAAATAATTGCTCCATAATCATCTTTGTGACGAATAATTCTACCAATAGCTTGGTTCACCGCTCTCATGGCTTCCAGTTGATACCAATATTGACCTGTTAATCCCTACGATAATATTTTAAATGATTCATTTTAAACATTATTAATACTGTATTAATATCTTTTTGAGATGATTTGAGACAAAAGCCAAGGATACATATAATTATTATTAAACTAACCGTTTTGTTTCTTGTATTATTTTCATCAATGTAACGTTTCTTTAATATAACTCGAGGATCTTTTAACGGAAGGAATGGCAATCCTATGATTAAAACCGCTCTCCCATTATTGTTCGCAAAATCTAAGCCTTCACTCACTTTACCTCGACAAACTGCCATAAAAATGGCTCCTCGGAATTCCTGATTTTGAATTTTTTCATAAAATTCCTTCATTATGTTTGGTAAATTGTGTTTAGATTGCGGTTCAACGAATATTGGCTTTGAAAAATAAAAAAGTAATTAATTTTTTTTGAGTTATTTAAGTAATTTACAGTATTTTCATTAAATTAAATTGAAATAAATAATGATGTTTTTATTTGATGATATTTGATTAACAAGCATTTAATCTGGTCTTAATTCTATATTTGTGTTTTTATTTATATTTTACCTTTTTACTAGATATTTTTGTCCACAAGCCAGAATTTTGCCAGTCTTCTATACATTTATTCATTATGGGATAAGATGGAAAAAATATCAATAATCCATATGGAATAAGATTAGAAAAATTTAATACTGTTCGACCTAGTGAATTTATATAACGTGGATCATTCCTGAAAAAGAATATTGTATAATGCTTTTTACATAAACAGACTCATCATTCTGAACATTATGAAATTTTACAAAATCAAAAAGAAAAAAATAAAGTATACCAATTATTATTGTTCATAACTTGGAGAAAGCACAGGTGTGTGTTTCACCATTGTTTAATTATACTTAAATTTGTGTAAAATTGTACCAGTTTTTTTTTAATTTGCAGTGATGAATAACTACCTTGTATTGAAAGATGAATTAAGAACATGACCATCTGGCCCTTTACTTAATACACCCACGCAAATTTGATTCGTTCCTACAATATGTGGATTTTCTAAAGTTACATCAATTTTAATAGCAAGTTCTGATATGAGTGGCTTCAGAGGAGACAAAGTTCCACTAGTGAGTATCACAGAATGAACTCCCAGTGCTACTAGTTGTTGCATTCTAAAAATCAAAAGCATATTATAATGACATTCCATTTTATGATTAACATTTGGCTAGTTTTATGATAAACATAAAAACTACATTACCCAAATCCGGGACTGAAGCACCAATAGTTGATTAGTTTACCCTCATTGGTAAGTGGTTTCATTTTTTTCCCCCAAACATCTTGCTTTCCAACTTTCTTATTTTCTTTTTCAAATTGAATATGTACTTTATAACAGTTTGCCATTTTCTGATGTGAAAGTCGATCAACAAAAACTACTTTTAAAAGATCAACAAATTTTTGTAGAGCATTTCCCTTTCGTGAAAACGGTGAAGTGCTTGTTGTCAATAAATATAAAATTATTTTATCAATCTTCTTAGAAACCATATCATGATTATTGTAAGTTAACTGAAACAAATATAATTAAAATTATTGAAATTCTAGTTCTCATTAATATTGTTTTCTCATAAAAGAAAAAAAAGAATACACACTTCAGCTTTTTTTAAAAGTTCAAAAATGTATTCACCAGGCATAGTTTCTCCATCATCTTTATTTGTTATTGTAATTGCATCAATTGCTTTTTCTAAGTTTAAAAACATTTCTTTTAATGCCATTAAATCCTCGTTGGTGAAGTCTTTTTGAGCCTTATTTGAACCCTCAGTTGTAAAATTACTCTCTTCTTGCATTTGTTCCATTTCTTTTGCTACATCCATCATTATGTGTGTTATCTCCTCGATGCAGACAGCAATGTCTGTACTTGTTATCTAAATACAGTAATTATAAATAAAGTTATAAAGATGCAAACAGATATGAATCAATTGAAACTGGAATATTATTTATAAAAGGAATTGTCTTTTTTTAATTTACTCAGTCTATGAAGAAGATAAAATAAACTTCTTGTTTGTTGAATTATTTTAAAGCTATCTGAACAACTTGCTTCCATTTTTTCTAATAACTCAAACTCTTACATTTATTTTATAAAATGTAAAAAACTTAAGAATAATTTTTTTTAACAATCACCTGCAAAGAGGCTGCTTCTTCACAAGTTTTTTCAACATTATGTGCCTCATCTAAAAGAATGACATTGTTTTTTAAATCTATACCGTTTGTATTTCTTAATCTTGGATCTAAAAGATAATTATAGGGCATAAATATGATATCAGCACTATGTAATAATTCTCTCGCCATAAAATATGGGCAATATTTTTGTTTTTCTCCTCCTTTTACTAAGTCCTCAATGTCTAATATTTCATCTGTAAATCGGGAATCCTCTTTACTGCAAATAAGTAAGGTGTTTATATAATACATTTTAAACATAGAATTATACATTTTATTTTTATGGTGAGTAAAATAATTAATATATGTAATTATTAGATAATAACCTTTTTTCAATACCATTATAATAATTACATTCTCGTTTTTTGAGTTTAGCCTGACACATATGAATTTTTGTGGAACTATTTTGTTCTCTGGAAACCTCAGGAAGAATACACATCTGATCTCTAGAGCCCAGAATTGTTGCTTTACAATGTTTATAATCTGTTCTTTTGAGTTCCTGCATGGCTTGGGATAACTGTGAATGTGTTCTAGATGCATAAATTATTTTTGGCATATTCCAACCGGCATTCATAATTTTCCCTCCACATTTATCTAATTGATTTTTTAAACCATTCATCTGACTAGAATTATTATTATTTGCCTGTGATAGATATGTGGCTTGTAGTTGAGCCTTTCTCATAATAAGCCAACTTAGAGATGAGCACAGAAGACTCAGTGTTTTCCCAGTACCTACAGTAAAATACCACATTAATTTGAGTTTTATTTAAATTAAATCAAATATAAACAGAATCATAACCTATAAATTTTAGATTCAAATCTTAAAATTAACTAAGAATAGAAATATTTTATTTACCAGTGGGAGATTCTAAGACACCGTGATGACCATTTTGTAAACATTCTATTACTTTCAACATATAATCTTCTTGTACTTTATAAGGTTTGAAGGGAAACTTTATAGAAATTCCATTTAAAGTTATTTCACTCATGATTGCGATTAAAGTTTATCGATTATAGTAATAAAAATCGCTTATTTTAAACTTTTAAAAATTAAAAATTTTTGTAGAAAATAATATTAATTTATATTAAATATCTTAAGGTTATACTATGTTGTTGTTGTTGGTAAGTGGCCACTGGAGCTTCAAGTTAAGGTTATACTATTAAACAAATAAATACACCCACTGATCAAACATGTCTAAGAAACAGTGCTTCCAGATTGGGCTCCCGCGGCCGTTTTCAGCCGTTTTCGATCGCAGCGCACCACGGCCGCTTTTTTTAATTTGTGAACTACTCTTGCCGAAAGTGCCGGTAAAGTCAATATGAGAACGAGTAAACGATATATGTCGGTCCTTCACATCGTTCGTCCTTTGTTATGAATAGTCCTCTTTGTTGCACAGAATCTAATGAAATCTGCGGCCGCTTTTAAGTTTCGCTTTCCCATTTTCATCAGAAATGTTCCATTTGTTTCGTTATTGAAACGCTATATCCGGTTCGCTGTTTAACCAATAATAACTGAATATCGCTGGCGGGAAATTTAAACTTACTTAATTCATTAATAATTGTATACAGTTTAAGGCAGGTTACAACCGAAACAACCGAATAGAAATAACCAATGAAAATATACATGCGCTAAACATGTGCGCAATTGCGCCATAACGAAAATGAGAGCGTTTCCGGTCTCGAACATATGGAAAATGGGAGCGTCGAGTGTATTTAAAGATATGTATTATTTTTGAGGTTATCCTCATTTTGAGTTGGCCAACGAGTGACATTTCACCTTAAGTTGATGTTTAAGGTCTCTCTCCCGGAGCTAATGTCTTTTATAGTCAAAAAAAATGAATTTATGTTTTATAATATACACATTGGAAGAATGCACTTAAAATAAGAGGACAACCTTCTTATGTAATTATCTTTTTATTTTAAACCATTTATCATATCGTTAACACGGTTTCTTTTAAGCATAACAATATTATTCTCATAATAACGAAATAATTTTTATCGAAATATAAAATGAATTGGTATTAAAATAATCCGCTTAAAATGTGTGGACATTTTTTACAGTGCAGACTAGAGCCTCATTTTGTGGGCACGTGATTATAATTTGATTCACATGCACTGATATATATTCTCAAAGTATTTACTGCTTCTTTTGGAGTAAGCGACACAAAAATCGTAAAATCCTCTATTCTTTGAAAATATTCATTAGTGCATATATTTGTACGAAACAAATTGTTCTCTCATATCCCCAAAATGGCGCTCTGGTCTGTGTATCATAAAATGTAAACTAATTCATTTTTGATTATAAAAACACAAATTCCTTGATAGAAGACCTTGAATTTTAATATTTTTAACAATAAAATGTTTTTGTCTACAAGTCGTGTTGATATGCATTTGCTACAAGTTTTAGTATTTTTACTTATTTAATGTGTCATTATTATAGCGAAAAAAGTGTTTACGCTACATATTTTTTAATACAAATCTTACATTATGAATACGTAAGTGGTCGAAGTTGGCGATTATTATTATGTCATTGGTTGGCCAACTAAGAATTGTACAAGTAGAACAAAGTTGGAAGAAAAATTACTGTACCTTTTTAACAAAACTGATGTAAAATTATTTTGCAAATCATTTAATGTTTTGCAACATCACTTCTGTCGTTTCCGAAGCACTTCCAAACCACTTCCGAAGTTCTCTTAGGCTGCTTATCACAGCTTTCTGTGAGCTCCCAAAGCAGTGTTCAAACTGTTCTCATTGGTTCATTTCTTCAGATTTAACCAATAATAAAATAATTTAACCATAACCTTACAGAAGTTGATAGAATTTAATTGAAGTATTGCAAATGGCGACTCCCAGTATCTGAGCTACTGATTTTCATTAAAAGTATTATTTATTCAGTTACACAACAATATTGAACATTTAATTGTTTCATGGGTCTGTGATTATAAAAAGAAATAAATTAATTTTTTTTAAAAGTATTGAGAAATGTATTTATGGAGATAATTTTTTCATAGTTCCAGTAGTGTTGTAATGGACCATAATAAAGATAGTATAAGTTTTTATGTCACCACTGATTTGTTTATTACAGACTTGCAGAAAATTAAAGAATCAAATTTATTTCAAACTAAACAGTTGCTTTCCATGTAATTACCGTAATCATTGGAAGTCACCATTTGGAATTTCTATTAGGTTATGAGAAGCTTAGAAGTGCTTTGGAATGCTTCGAAACCAACAGAAGTGTTGAAAAACACCAATTATCACTTGGTAAGTATCAAAATATTAGTAAACGTCCTATAATTGTTACTCTACTGGTCACTAATAAATTGTATAAATAAATTTTTTTTGCGTGTATATTAATACATTGATATATTAATATTATTAAATAAATTAAATAATTCTGAATAATTAATGAAAATAAGATAATTTAAAAATAAAATTAAACATTTTTCTTGTTCTTGAATTATATTTATAAACATTATAAATTAAGTATTTTTTTATATTTAAATCGAATAGAAAAAATATTATAGTATTAAAAATTATTAAATATTGTATCATTAGAATTTCTTATTTTTGAATAACAATTTATAAAATTTACTTAACATTTTTCTAATTAATTTTAAAATTTTACAGGGCAATGGATTATCATTTATTCGCTCTGTGTAAACTAGATGTTACTAGCGATGAAGCAGATGAAATTATAGCATATAGAAATTATAGATTTATTTTAAAACCTGTATATTGATTGCCACGAAATAATAATTTAATTAATTTGAATGCAGTGAATTTAGCAACATTATAATTATGTATACTTCTTTATTTTAGAAATAAATTATTTTATCAAACTGCATTAAAATTTATTCAAAAAAGTTTCTTTCCAAAAATTTTTTTTCTTTTTAAGCAATAGATGAGCAGCACATAAACAATGCACACGACATATTCATGTTTAATTTCATTATTTTAATTACGAATTATAAGGTAATTTACGAACAGAAATTGTAACTTTAATTGATACAAGAGTTATATTTCTAGAAATACTTAAGTACTTCTGTACAATACAATTAACTTAATTATATAATGCTCCATAAGTTAAATTATATTAATTAAAT
>JABFPN010003092.1:0-19351 GCA_022817305.1 Leptoteleia sp. ZL-2020
AAAAAATTTTTTTTTTTTTTTTTTTTTTTTTTTTTTTTTTAAGTATTGCATTATTCTTTTATTATTATTTACGTGTTCAAAGTAAAATAGTTATTAAAATTGGAGAATATTCCAATATTACAAATATTGATTTGTGAATCCATTAAAATTAATTTGTTATCTTTAAACATATTAAATTTCAATAATGTTTTTGAAATTGATTCAAGTAAATCTAATTACAAAAAAAACTCCCAGTAAACGAGAAATTATTAAAAATTATTCAAATGCACAAATTTTTATTGAAACTTGTTAAAATTTATATAACATTTTAGAAATATGATACACTTTAAAAGGTTTTAAAAATAAATTATTAAGAATTGTAAAAATATGACATTGATTAGTAACTTTTAATATGGATTTGTCTAGTTTAATCATGTTTAATATCTTGTTTACTGTGTTACTTACTAAATACAAAAAAAATTACGAAAAATGTAATTACAATCTAATTACAAGAATCAAATTAAATCTAAGAAAAATACCTTAACCTTAAATATTAACTTCACATACATATGTGTGTATATATATATATATATCTGATCTAGCATTAAAGAATTGAATGTAACATTACACGTAACATAGATTTCTAATATATGATAACAATATTTGGAATATTGTCCACATTTTTAGAAAATATTTTAAGGAAAATTAAACATAATTATAAGGTAATTTTACTAATAAAAGTATAGATTTAAATTAATTCTAAATAAATAATGTACATCTCTCAGATACATATAATACATATAAACCTGCCTTACTTATTCCAATGAAGTGTTTATTTATGTATTTATTTCTTGTTCTATAATCAATTGTGTTTTTGAACACAATTGATTGTAAAACAAGAAATAAATATATAAATAATAAATACAACAACAAAAATAATTATATACTTATGCTTATTTATGTATTAATCCATTTCCCTTATATTGTTTTTATGATAATTTATCCATATAGTTTGTAGTATCAAAGAATGACAAATGAAATTTCTAAAAAATTACTGTCTCAAAAATATTTATTGCCAAATATGATAAATTTTCAATTCAAAGAAACTTAATAGATACGTATGTAATAATATTGTTTAATACATACTTCTTAGTACATATGTTTTAAATTAGTGGCCAATAAACTATTTTATTTTAAACGCATTTAAAATAACTTGTTTATTTATTTTCTAAAAATATACTCATTTTTTTTAATTTAACAAATTAATAAAATAAATTAACAAATTTAAATAAATTAACAAATTAATAAAAATTATCTGTTAAACAATAAAGTTTTAAGGTATTAATTGACCATTATAATTAAATCACTGTGGAATGAGTAATAAAAATAATGCATAATACTTTTCAAATTAAGGAAAATTCAATTTATAAAATTATTATCACATTTCATAATTATATGGTACATACTATGTTATTGCATTTAATTACACATAAATACAGAGAATATAAACAATAGATGTAATGATGATAAAAATAAGTATATACACAATCTTATGAAATCTATTTTCTAAATGTATAATTTTATTGATAATTATTTAAAATTGTTGACCAAACATTCAACAATTGTTTTATAAACATTTTTAATTGCAATGTATTTTTATATATTTCTATACTTATTCTATATTACACTATATATATATTATTTTAAAATATTTTAGAAAGTATAAAATCACAATACTAACAATAAACTTTCTTTACAGATAGTTAACGATCAAGGATCGTTGTAACATTGGCCATTTCAATTGGTAGAAAGTTTTCAACATGACGGAGGACATGTTAGGTGCAGATATCTGCAGGGTTTGTAGATCGGAGGGTTTAGTGGAGAGACCACTTTTCCATCCTTGTATATGTACGGGAAGTATAAAATGGATTCATCAGGAATGTCTTGTGCAATGGATGCGATACTCCCGAAAAGAATATTGCGAACTCTGCGGATATCGCTTCTCTTTTACTCCAATATACAGCCCGGATATGCCACGACGATTGCCATTGAGTGATGTTGTGGGTGGATTATTTTCCAGCATCGTGACAGCAGTTAAATATTGGCTCCATTACACTCTGGTGGCAATTGCTTGGCTGGGAATTGTTCCATTAACTGCCTGTCGAACTTACCGAGCATTATTTAGTAGTTCTTTTGATCTTGTCTGGGTAAGTAGACTTTTTAATTTTAATTACACAAAAAATTAAGCAAATTTGTATACAAAGATAGATATTTAATATAAAAATAGAAATACTTATTTTAAAATACGTTTATACTTTATTGTACTAGACAATAACATTTTTATTTTTAATCCTTACTTATTAAATGTATAATAATTTTATTACATTTCATGACTATTTTTTATTAACAGATACTGAGTTTGCCCATGGAAATCTTATCATTTGAAAATATTTCTTCTGATGTATTTCATGGCTGCTTTGTTGTGACTTGTACATTGATAGCATTCATTGCATTAGTATGGCTACGGGAACAAATTATTCATGCCGGTGGGCCAGAATGGCTTGAACGAGAAAATGTTTTCCTTGTTAACCAACTACAAGTTAATGAAGTACCACCAGTCGAAGAACGGGGTAACCAAAGACCCATTGCTAGGGATAATAATAATATTCCTCCCTTTGCCGATGAACCTCCTAGGGCTGAAGTTAATAATGAAGGTAAGTATTACTTTTCAAATATTCAGTATTATGTTGTATGTAATAATCTTATTATATATGAATTTATCTAATTATATATTAAACAATGATAAAAGTACAATTATTACATTCATTCGAATCGTTAATATTAAACCAATTATAATATTTATAGTATCTTTTGCTACAAGGAAGGAAACGCAGTGATATCAAAGAGTCTAAAGTTACTCCCTGGCTGTGTTTTCTCCCGTGTAGCAAATTATAATGTTTGTTACAAGTGCACATTAAAAAGTTCTGCTGCAGATAAACGTTACAAGTGAAGCGAGTTAAGGTGGTTAGTGGTGCGAGGAACAGGGGCTACAGGAGATGAATCTTCATGGTTATTTTAAACTTTTTTTTAAAATGTAAACAAATATAAGTATTTTTAATAAACAATACATTAAAAGATTACCTTTTAAAATTGTTGTTGGCTTGCAATTTGCCTGGAAATAGGTAGTTCGTCGCGTCTTTAATTTCATAATGGAAATAAATATAATAAAAAACTGTAGTTATAATCTGTCAGTAATAAACTGTAATTGTAAACTATTGCGAATAAACGTTACTTATAAAATGTTTATATTGTTATAGTTATGTTGGCTTGCTCATTGACATGATCGATACTGCGTTCGATGCAATACATTAATGACAGACATCGCTCTGTGTAGAGAGTTTGGAATTACAAAACTTCCAAGAGAAGAAATTTAAGTTTCATCTCGACTATAAAGCTGGCTTTATTGTGCACGTGTGACCAAAAATTATTTTTTTATTAAGGACTGTTTTGTGTTATAGATATATAATTTTGCTTTATTTGTATTGGATTAAAAAATATGATCATTTGTTCTTATAAAAGGTTACGGGGTGATAATGCCAGAAGGTGTTCTTCTAAGACAAGAAGCTGAACCAGACAATCAAGCTAATCCTGGAGCATGGAGGGCACAAGTACAAGGAGGTCAGGCTCAAGGCGAGGCTGAAGAAGCGAATTGGAATCCAATGGATTGGGACAGACCAGCAGAAGAGCTTACATGGGAAAGGTTACTTGGACTAGATGGGTCACTACTTTTCTTAGAACACGTCTTTTGGGTTATACTACTCAACACTCTTTTCATATTGGTAAATTTCTTATATTTGGATTTGTATATAAAATTTCATACGTTATATTTATTGTTATTTATGTCCTAATGTTAATTTTCAGTGGTCATTTTAATACACTTTAATTACAATAAAGAAATCTTTTTAATGGGATACCTACTGAACAACAATTTGTCTATAATAAATGTTGTTTCTTTATTTTTTATATTTATATACATTCATTATTTTTATAACGTAGTTAATTTAATGTGATTCTCCTTACAGGTATTTGCCTTCTGCCCTTATCATATTGGTCATGTAGCTATAGCTGGATTAGGATTAGAGGAGCATGCGGCAGCATCTCACTTTGAAGGCCTGGTGACAACCTTGTGCGGTTACTGTGTGATTGGTGTACTACTTGTGGTTTTGCACACTTTAGCAGCGTTAATCGGTTTCCAAAAGTGTCAAAGGATTCTTGGCTTTTGTTATGTGGTCGTAAAAGTGTCATTACTATCAGTAGTCGAAATAGGTGTGTTGCCACTGGTATGTGGTTGGTGGTTAGATATTTGTTCTTTGTCAATGTTTGATGCAACTCTTCGAGATCGAGAAAATTCATTTAGAACAGCCCCTGGTACTTCTATGTTTATGCACTGGCTCGCAGGAATGGTGTACATTTATTATTTTGCATCATTCATTCTGCTTTTGAGAGAAGTTTTGCGACCAGGAGTACTGTGGTTCCTCAGAAATTTAAACGACCCTGAGTTTTCACCTATTCAAGAAATGATACACTTACCAATTTTGATGCACGTTAGGCGTCTTGTAGTATCGCCTGTCATATGCGGTACTACAATATTACTCATGTTATGGCTACCTATAAAGATCTTAAAGTGGGCTTGGCCTGGATTTTTACCTTATACTGTAACGAGCCAAAGCGAAACTCAGGTAAATATAAATTTTTATTATTTAATCACATTTAATCACGTGAATCGTTTAGCAAATTTATTACTGATATTAATATGCATACATTTTATCTTTCTTTTTTGCACGTTAATATACATTATTTTAAAATTTTAATTGTTTTTAGGTAAGCGAGTTATCGCTTGAGTTACTTCTTCTACATGTGATCCTTCCAGCTTTATTAGAGCAAACACAGACACGTACGTGGCTCAAATCACTGGTACGCGGCTGGTGTCGCGTTGTTGCGTGGTTATTAAATCTTCAATCATATCTTCTAAAAGAACAAAATGACGAACCTGCTGCCGCGGTTCCAGAAGAGCCACAACACGCAGACGTTGGTGCTGTGCATCAAGCACTGTTGCAGCGAGAATTTCCAATAGGCTTCCAACCTTATGTCAGACCACCGTGGTTTATCGCCAGGCTAATGGGTTTATTTGTGTGTATATGTGTGTCACTCGTCATTTCTAGTCTTATAGTGATGACTCTTCCTGTTTGGCTTGGTCGCAAGATGATGTTTCTGTGGTTAATTAGTGCACCATCTCCTACCACGCAAATTATTCCACCTAATATATTTACAAGTGGTAAGTGTTTTATTCAAATTTCATTTTAATATTATTCAGCAACATTGAAAGTAAATTTATATCAACTTATGTTTATGCATTATTACTTAAACAAGGTGGATCTACGTGATTAATTCACCATCTTAATTTTCAGTGTGCTTCACATAAAATATTTTGAAAATGTACACAAAATTTTGTAAATATAGTTTATCATTTCCACATGTCTGAACCGTTTTCCGTTCACTTTACAGATAAGGAAGACGTGGAGAACGTAGCGTCGCGGGTACACGAGGTGTACACGATCGCCTGCGGTACGTACATTTGTTGGGCGGGCATCCGAGGACTGGTACTTGCGGCGTCGTGGTTACCCCGCGGTCGTCGCGTGATCATCGAGAAGATCAAACACTGGGCGATCCTGGGCACGAAGGCGGCGATCGCGTTCACGCTACTGCTCGGTGTGATCCCGCTTTTATTCGGGCTTCTCCTGGAGTTGGTCTGCGTAGTGCCATTGCGCGTACCTCTCGAGCAAAATCCAATAATTTTCATCTGGCAGGACTGGGTGATGGGAGTGTTGTACACGAAAATCGCCACGGCCATGACGATGTTGGGCCCGGAACGGGGCCTTCGGCTCGCCATCGAGCGCGCCTACAACGATGGCATCCGCGAGATGGACCTCAAGTTCGTAATCACGGACTTGGCTGCGCCGGCGATTTGCTTCTTCGGCCTCGCCCTCGCCATCCCGTACGCCGTGGCCCACGGGATCGTGCCCCTCGTAACCAGCAACGTCCACGTGCAGATCACAATCGCGCGCCGCCTATACCCCGTTCTGTTGCTGCTCCACATCCTTTGCCTGGTCATCACCTTTGAGATACGCCAGTTCAAGAAGTTGTACGAGCACATCAAAAACGACAAGTACCTCGTGGGCCAGCGACTCGTCAATTACGAGCACCGAGCCAAAGCGCAGGCGTCAAAGTCGAGCTAACGCCGTTAACAACCGCGATAAACGTCAACGAAGCTCGCGCTCCCTCCCCTCTTCCTCAACGACAATTGTATTATACGATTCAGTTTCGACAATAATCAGTCGCTATCCAATTGTACGGGGAACAGTCGCGCGGTTCTTGGTTCAGTCGAATACGCTTTGATGAATCAAAAATGCAAGGGACAAAAATACGGGAACAGGGGACAGAGGCGTAACAGACAAATGATTACGAGACACGAAAAAGATAATTGTGTTTACTTTTTTCGATTAAAATAATGAGCTTCGAACGTCGCGGTCAAGGTGTAGGTGTTTTTGTATTAAACTGTGAATTTGTTGGTAAGGAAGGGCTTACTATCGTTTCGTTTTCTTTTATACAGATGATGATAATAGCAGCATACTTCTGAACAAGCCAGGTAACTTAAGCAGTTCGATTTATGCGTTTCGTATGGCGTATAAAAAAATAAAAAGTATGCTTTACGGATCTTTTTACATCGTTATTCGGAGTGACGTCGTAATTGCGCGCGGGTGGGTATTTTTGAACCTAGATATTTGCGTTCGGTGTCGCGGACCTCGGATTAATTTTAAGGCTGTAGATCTTTCGGATCGTGCGGGCGACAACGTTAACGTTACTCGAGGGTTCAATTTTTATTTTAGTAGAACTGTTTCGTGATTTTCGTTCAAATACAAAGGGATACTTTGATGTATCGGCGTGATCGAAGGATATCAAAGTTTGTGATTTCGTGTAACGTTGACATAGCTTTTTGATGCACAAAATATATCTTGGAATATAATTACTGGTATGACGACTACCTTTAGATACGAATTAATTATTTTTGGTATTACAAATTTAGCCATCGATTAGATAATATGGTGATATCTTGTATAAAAGCATCTTCATAAAAACAAATTAGAACAAACACGAGATCCTGCGATAATGATCAATCAAGTCCTGTTAAGTGGAGTTTTATAGCGTCTAGTTGAATTTGCAAATTTATAAGTTGAAATGGTTATAAATAATTTAACAAGACGAATTATGAGATATAGTATATAATATATTTTTTAATGTACATTTTACAGAATATTCATTTGTAATATTTATGCCAATCTAATTTATATAAGTTGTATGAATATAGTGATTAAAAACGATTGCTTTCTTGTTTTAATTTCTGATTTACTGGAGTGTTTGAAACTTACTTTAAAGGACTCATTGTCACGAGAATACATTGCAATTTGCGAAATACTACTTGCAACACAACAGAGAGCCTGATAGGACCCATGTAACAGCGCAATTTAACTTAACCTGCGTTCAATTCCGTTTAATTTAATTCATGTGATTTTTGTAGAAATTATCCAAAGAATTCAATTGCCGTTGCAATGGAACGTTTTTGTTTAAAAGTTGATTTATTCAATAAAATTAAAATTTAAATTGAGTTACATTAGATTCTATTTATTAAAAAGTAGTTCAATAAGACTTATTATTTATTTTTAAGTCTATTATATGCCTCAAATAAAGAGTTTAAATTTCGGTTTGTTAATATTTGAAAGTATGTTTTCTCTTAAAGAACTTTATTCTAAGCAACTTTGTAATAATAAGTCTTTTTATTATATCATCAAATAATAAATATTTAAGTAAATGGTTCATAAGGTTGTTAATCAAAAGCGCCAATTGCCTTAATTTTTAATTTATCATAAGTGCAAATAGAAAAACGACTGAAAGCACAAACCGCAGATTTATCAAAAGCGCGAATGGCATATTATTTTGTCAGTAAGTTTTATAAGACGACAAATAATTAGAATATTACAAGCTGTGAATACGCCACATTTTACGATGAACATTTTTTTACTTGTTAGATGTTTGATTTATTTGAAATTTAAATTAGAAGAGTTGTCACAAGAAATAGTGTGCTGCCAAAGAATCTTTAATTAATGAGAGCTTTATCAGGTTTCATGTTGATAATCAGGTTGAAGGTTGCCATAAACAAAAATATAAGCAGTACACTCATAATGTTTATTATTGTTTTAATATTATCAACGCTGCACAATTTGGTGAATCTCTTGTTAAATTAAAATGAATTGCGCCACATTTTTCTCAGTACAATAAAATGTCAAAATGTAATACTTTTTTAAGATAAAATTGTTTCTATTCTGTACTGTTACGATAAAAATTCAAGGTGAAGACGTCATACAGGAAATTAACTTTGTACATTTCTCTGTACAGAATTTGTAGTTTCTTCATTAAAAAAGTTTTAACCAAAAACTTTTCTCACAGTTCCATTAATACATTAAAATAAACTCTAGTTCGCTAAATTGTCTGAACCTATATATAAGTAAACAAATTTATAAATATGTGCACGAACACTTGCAAAAATATTTGAGATTACTAAATGATCAGAAATTCGAAGTCGAATATAATGTATCTGGATGAAAACAGCCATCGGAAACTGTTTTACGTTATTTGAATTTAGAAATAAAATATCTATCAGTCGCGCTTTTGATTAAAAAATGGGTGTAATCGGCGCTTTTGATAATCACCAGGTTCATAATATGCTTTTTCTAAGGTATATAAATTTTCAATCTAATTATTAATATCGTTGTTATATTACATAATTGCTGTCAAAAAATCTTACAAATTTGCTTAACGCTTGTAATACTGAACTGCCTTGTAAACCTATTTTCCATTTGAGATCTTTCGTGAATTTATAAACAAATGTGATAAATCGCGAAAAACAAGACTTTTTAAACTAATATTTTTTGCACAGGAAAAGAAATAAGATTCAGAGTTCTCTCTTGGTTAACTTATAATATTTTATACACAGAAACACAATTTTTAATTATACACAATTTAATGGCGTATCGCAATTTCACAAAATATTTTTTTACTTGATTTTTTATAGAATGAAAACATTTTCAACGTGTTTATTCTCATAACAAATTTGATTGATTGTATCATATTGTTAATAATATTCTTGTTTGTATTATATTGTTGATAGTGGATTATTTTATTTCTTTTTTCTTTTTTCTTTTAGACATTGTGAGAGTAGATTTCAAATGGTTGAGAAAAAGTGACGGAAATGGTTATTACATTCATGAAAACATAAAATTTTGTCATGTTATCTCAATGAAAATTAAAAAAAAGAATGTTTATGTAAATGATATCCATTCTGGTTATGTATATGAACATGTAAATCTAATTCTACGAGTCTTCGGATTAATTAATTGTAGAAATTTAACGTATTATGTATATCCTTGGTAAAAAAATAAAATGAAAAAAAAAGAAAAAAGCGAGAAACGTTGATATATAAACATCGCCGATTGTTGATGAAATGAGTGACAGTGAAATCACATGCCGGATTAAGAATATTTGTATAGACTGAAACAAATGATCTTTTTCTTACGCATGTCAAAAATAAAAAAAAAAAATATATATATAAATATAAAAGTTATCTTGTTAATTTATTTGCAATATGCCTGCGTATTTTTAGGTAATAGTGTGATATTTAACACCAGTTTTAAGGAATTCGGAACGTCGGCTCTTCAACATTTTTAGACTTTTAGTTAAATTTGTTTATCTTATCAAACAAAAATAATTAAATAGCAGATCGGGACTAATCAGTGGTACAAATTTAACTACAAGGTAAAATTCCAAGATGTTTTTGTTAAAAATTGAATTTTTTTTTATTATGGCTAAAACAAATTTAATTATAATAAGTAATTATAAATTTAATCGTAAATTAATGACATTTTAATACCACGAGGAAATAACTTGTAGAAATTTCATTGTTAAAAAAAATATTAATCTTCCGAGTTTCAAACTAACGTTCTTCATCTGGTTGCATAAAAGTTCAGTGATCTTTTATGTCATCTTCATAAGAACTTAATTTCAAAGTTAAAATAACATTTTTATTCTTTATTTCAGCCTTCTCTCAACGAAGTTTTCGACCACTCGTCAACGCGATGCTAACGTGGATATGCTAAGTTGCAATAACGTTTCTTCAACGTGAATATAAATAATCTTCTAATAAGAATCTCCCTATAATTAGAAATATTCGTCTTTATCCTATAACAATATTATTGTTATCATAACCAACTACTTTCATCAATGTCAAGCAACATTAAACCAGTCATTGATTGCCTTAACAAATTCCAACAAAACCACATTGGTTCAACCTTGCCACTTTGGATCCGCGAATATCGAAAAACCTTAACGATCGTTGCAAAAATGCGGTAACATTTTATTATTTTTCATTCGCGACAATTATTTCATAACACATAAGCGCAATTATAATAACCTTCGTGAACAAATTGAAACAAGCGGTACAAGAAGATTTGCAACGCTCCTTAAAAAACGTCTCTTTTCATTAAACGGTACAGTTTGCACATTTGAAGGTGATAAAACGAAAAGTAAGATTTATAATAAAAGCAAGTACTAATGTAAGCGCGTATCGAATGTGCAATGTAAATTGTCGCTTATGCAAAAACCCACAAATGCAATTTCATTTTTCTTCTTCTTCTTTCGTTTTAGATTCGCACGGTTCCCCAGCTCGGAATGGTAAAAATTGTAACGAAACGAAATAAAAGCGGAAAGCAAAAGAAATTGGGATGCGATTTGGCGGTAACTGAAAAGCGAGTGGGAGGGGAGGGAGGTTTGGTGTTTCTCGCAGCGTATATAAGTTTCGTTTGGATAAAGTAAGAGAGTAGTACGTTGTCTGGCGCGCGGCTACGGTAAGCCAGTACGGGGAGAGTATAAGGTGTCAAATTGGCAAAGTAAGCGGCATTCGACAGGTTCGAATTGATGAATGCTAGCGAGCGATTAGTCTTACGCAAAGCTGACAAGTATCGCACGTTTAGCGATTGAAACGACTTGAATTTCGTTAAAGTCTTAACATTACGGTGGAAGAAATTTATCGGACACACGAGTGACACGATGTGCGTACGAATGTTAAGCGGAACTGAAACGATATTGGAGACGAAAGATGCACCGGTCCGGCGGGAGTCGCATCAAAAGGCGAACAAAAAGAACAGGGTCAGGGAGAAGTACGTGAAAATATACGAGCAAATGGTCGGCACGAAGGAGCAGCCATCGGAAATTGATGACGGCGATGCGAAAGGGATTTTCGCCCCGGAAGCCGTTGCGAATATTTTGACCCACAGCACAGTCAATTACAAAATGTTCCTCGGCAAACTCGCCGACCAATACGAGACGTGGCAGAAGTCCAAGTTGTACAAGTAAGTTCCCTTTAAATTTTTTCTTTCCCGTATTTTTAGTTTCACCCTTTGTCGCGCGGAAAAAAATGTGCATGCCAAATTTAATGATTTTCATGTGTTAATTAATATATTTTAATTTTACATTGATAGAATACAGAAAAGGAGTAAATCATGTGTCTCCTTTGTGAAAAAGAATGCTGAAAAATGTTGAAAAACTCTGAAAAACATTGAAATTGGCACTTTCAGCAATTTTTAAAATTTATAGTAATGTGATTGGAGGATACGCTTAGACATCATTTGTTTTGATAGATATATCTCAGTATCCGAAAAATAAACAAACAAATGATAAGGTTTTTATCAATATTAGAAATTCTCATTTCGCGGTATTACCACAAACTTTTCCAACAAGTACTACAGTGTATAATTCAGCTTTATAGTATACTATACAATTTTCTACTCATTGCTTGAAAATTGTTCCTATATATTTGTTATTTTAAAAGACGCTACTTTCTTGAATTCATTGCAAAAAACTTTATGTGCGACTTTGTATGAATAATATTCTTAACTCGTGTGATTACCGCACTCGTTCAGAATCACCATAATTTATCTCTAGTGGCACAAATACTGATACTGATAAATATAAAATTTGCAATATATAATACTGTGAATATTTATAGATAAAAATTAATTTATCATAGTATCTAGTTTGCCTATTTTTCACTTTAATTTAAAGTTTTGCCATAAATCTAAATTTTTATTTTCTCATTATCAAAAATAAGACCTTCATTAAATTTCTTTCGGCCTTCTTTGAACTTTTAATTGCAGTTTAATCATTTCAACTTAGGTTCACTTTTCCTTGATACATTGTATGATCTAAAATGTCACAATTACCATACGATTAAAGAAGTACAATCCTTTATGCGTAATTTGAAGATAATTAATGAAGATTAAATTGTAAGTTAAAATCACTGGAAACATTAATCATTTCAGTTTGTAGAAATAATGTTAGGCTCAGAAAACTGGGCACCAGCATTGGCCTACATTAAAACAAAATTTATAAAACAAATTATAAATGCTACCAGATTTCCTAAAATCATCATTAATTGAATTTAACGAGCACATGACAAAAGTTAAAAGTTCTATTTAATTTTTTATCGCACATTTGCTTCTAATTTAATTTCAGACTTTATATTTAGTATGATTTCCATGTTTTTTGAACTGCAAACATTTTTTTTCAGTTTCGTTAGTCAGAACGTGACCGTGAAATTATTAAAATTTAATCGTTTTGTAAAAATGTAGAACAAAAGTGCGATATTTATGAAACATCATTAGCACGCACTCGGTCGCTAGGACGTTTACCTAATACATTTTCTAATATATGTGACTGACGAACAAAGGCGTGTATTTGATAAACCACAATTTCATTCGAACTGAAACCAACGAGTGGATATAATTAAATCTATTGGGTATATATCAATTTTGCCATGTTTAATTTTAAAGATAAATTCCCACCGGTTTCTTTCGTAAATAAAACTTATTTAATTTTAATAATTAATAAAAATAATAAAATAGAGTAATGATAAGAATAATATGTACAAGTTTTACCAGTTAACGAGACAACAACTATTTTATGACTCCAACTTTGTGACAAATTGAACGCGAATTATTTTATTATGTAAATGGGAACTCCATTCATATCTAATGTTCATAATTAGTTCACTATAAAAACTCATCAGAAATGTATTGCAACCTTATTGAGCAATATATTTAAAAACTGAAAATACAAATTTAATCAAACTTGTGCTATAAAAAATACTACAACAAAGAAATACCTTTTTTATGGCTTCATTAACGGTGTCAATTAATTTAACATTGATATGTTTATATTAAATTAATTATGTATATTAAGTTTCCTGCAATATTAAGTATTTAATTCTAAATAGGATCACATCAAATTAGTATAATATAAGGAATTATTAGAAAGTGTTGAGCAAATCAACAAAAGAATTAATCTGTTGCTTCAACTGTTAATTGATT
This sequence comes from Leptoteleia sp. ZL-2020, assembly GCA_022817305.1. NCBI lineage: Eukaryota > Metazoa > Arthropoda > Insecta > Hymenoptera > Scelionidae > Leptoteleia > Leptoteleia sp. ZL-2020. The sequence goes on from JABFPN010003092.1 coordinate 13,515, forward strand.
TTAGAAGGGGGTTCCTCAAGTTTCACTTGGTAATTAAAATTTTGTTAAGTATTAACGTTGAATTAATCTTGAATACATATTATGATAACGATATCCTGAGGTTATAATTGATTTAAAGAAAGAAACTGATAACCAGAGCACAATATAAATATTTAATTAACGCAGATTATTAATGGATGAACTTTTAAGCTCCTTTAACTTGTACCATGGAAAAAATGTGTAATAAAATGCTTTTTAAATTAATTTGGAATTTCGTCGTGGAAAATAAAATATTCTTACTGTCGAAATCAATTAATTTCTCATTTTAACTTTACAATATCAAGTTGTTATTCTTTGAGAAAGACTAGAAAAGCAAATCGATATTTTTGAAGCTCATTATATCTAAAGTGGCATGGAATAACAGATAAATATTCATTTTTACATTAATAATTGTAATTTTAACTCGGATATTGAGTTTAATTTCAAAATATTCAAATATATTTATGCAAGATTAACATGATCAGTTGAATTTTTTGGTACAGAAATATATATTTCAAAATGAACCTTAATTGATTAATAATCGTCGCGTTGTAGGATTAAATTATATAATTGAGATTAATTTTCCATTTAGAGTTAAATAATTCTCGATAAAGCGTATATTGAACGATATTATCATTCATTTGTACATTCGGATAATTTTTTGCGCACACTTGGATGTTTAATTTTTTTTTCCATTATGTAAACATTAATTTAATCTTCTGATAAATGTCAAAATTTAACTTTCCCATGTTTTGTAATTTATGTATATGTAAACAAGGGTTTTTAATAATTTTCACATTATTTACAAGGTATTAATCAAATATCACATTTTGACTATCAGAGTAATTAATACCCTGTCATTTTTTGTATTTTAATTATCCACAAAAAACGATGTTACTGTTATCACATTTGGCAATGCTTCTGTTCCAAGTTTTATGCAAACAAAATCCAATGTAAACACTGACAACCATTACCTTACTTCGATTATAATAACATTACTTTTACGTATTACAAACGTCGATCCGTGTCAAGTTTACACGTAAGGTTTACTAATAAATAGTGTTTTATTGGTTTAATATAAACTGTACATTACATAAGTATATTAGTTATTTTAAGCTAATCTTTGTTTCCGTGCAAAATCGTCGCTAAAAATATCATCTTAATTCAAAGTTCCACGTCAATGTGACGTTTGAAACTCCGTCATATGATAAATGTCGGTGTGAAGAAAAAATACAAACAAACGTTATTTATACCGGTTTTCTCATAACGTCATTTATCGAGCGTTGGACGAATAAAGGAATCAGCAAATTGGTTAAATTTATGAAAGGACATGGATAAGTAAGAATTAAAAAAGTAACGAAATTGAAGAATAATGAAGAATAATGAGAATCAACATTTGAGATGAATAGTTCAATTTTTGAGGGGCTTTAAAGGGAATGGAATTCTGCTAGATTCATATTAAGCTACCAGAGTATGCATTGAGAGATAAAATGTTAAAAAATTGAAATTTTTCAATATAATTTGAGGACGTGATGAATATATATATATATACACTGAGAAAAAAATTGGGATAAAAATTATTATACTAAATGTAAAAAGAGGGACATTAAAAGACGAACATGTAGCTGAAATACAGTTAAAAACAGTAATATTTTCTGTCATATTTTTCTCAGTGTAAAATATTATCCCAAGTCAATGTGATTTAGGCCATAATTTTCTGAAATAAAGTGGGTATATGTAAAATGGGGTAGTGTACATAAAAATTAAAATATAATGAATATATTTTAATTTTACACAGACATATATCTCTTTATTACGTTTAAATTTAATAAATTGTTTCTTTTTAGCAATCATTTTTTGTCTTATATTTCTCTGCAGATCTTTTCAAGAGAAAGATACCACTGGACGAAGGAGAATTAAAATAAAATTTAAATACGAAAACCGACACCTAACAATGATTAAAATTGAAAGCGCAATTTCATAAATCAAATTTGATGAAGGGCCGATTAAACAGTTTGACGCGCGAATTCCGTATATTAATCCCGTCTGACTTAAGACTTTCCTTTTTTTTGCGCCTTGTAATTACACGTTATACAAGTATTCAAGATGAAATATTCCATTCAAATGCATCAATGTGCGTTAACTCGTAATTTAGGACACGACTTTGGTCAGATGCACAAATTTAAACGTCAAGATATTTATGACAGGGAAAATAAAGAATTCGCGCCAATGCCTTCGAAGATGGGATCCACGCTGCACCGCAAATTTAACTGAATTTAGATCAAGGAACGTTTTATGTTTTATCATGTTTAAGACGGTGAGTTGCGTAAACGAGAAGCGCCGTTTGTCTTCCCGTGCAAATCTTCCCACCGTTCAGAAAACGTAATAGAAAACATATCGAACGTGTTAAACCGTATTTCCGCGATCTAATCAGATGAGAAAAAAATTGATTGAATATTTTAATACCTTTTTTATCCGAAGTATTTATGTGTTTATATAATTAACTGCACAATATTATAACGCCATTAATTTTATCGAATTGATTTCATTAAATGTATATTTGTTTTTTTTTTTTTTATTAGCAAGATTAATTGTTAATAAGATCAATTAATTAATTTATAATTATTTAATATGCATTAAAGGTATTTTATCGCACAGTTTTTTTTGTTTGCTTATTTTTTTAATAATTTTGAGATGTACGGTATAATAAAATAAAGTAATTTTTTTTCCACGTCCATATTACGTCGCCAATGGATTATTAGAATTAAGACCCGTTAAACGAGAAATTATTGGACAAGAAGTACATTTAATAGTTCGACCGAGCGTGTACCGCCCGTCGACATTTCTTGCAACGTATGGTGCAATCGCAACCCCTCTCGAGGCGACCAACACCAAATTTACTGACCGATGAATGCGAATTTTTTCACATTTTGACATTCCCTCTTTAAAATTAACTCTTTTTTTTTAACTTCACATTAAAAGTCTTTTTTCTAAATAAGAAAATTTGCGAAAATAAATAAACTAATTAATTGCCGGATAGTTGCAAACATTTCATTTGAATCATTTTTCCATTTTATCATTTTTAATACGCGATGAATCCGGTGTAGAGTTTTATGACGCCATTCAGTTGCGGAATAATCAATTTGTAAATGTCTCTTTTTATATAAGTGGATTCCGTTTACGGTGACCCGATTTTTATTGCAAACTTTTTACAGTATTCCCGGGGATGTAACGGATATGTTTCAAGTTCAACCGTTTTATTTGCTTCGAATATTATTTTCATTGAATATTTATTTCTCATTATTTCTATTGGACTGATTTAAAAAAGTTAATTTAATTTATGCAATAAACATTGGGAAGTAAAATAATATAAGTTATATTTGAACTATTTTAAGAAATGTTATAAATTAATATCATAAAATGTATCAGTTATTCAAAATTTTAATTACATTACTCAATATAAAGAAAAAATAATAATTTTTATAACAAAAATTAGTAATAGGAGAACAAAAGAATAAAAATATATATAGTTCTTAAAATTGAATGAAAATGAATTTCGATCTTTATATTTCGTGGAATAGAAATTTAAAATGATACTGCTTTTAATTGATTTCAATTTATCTCGCGGCTTTATAATACATCATCTTTAAAATTATCATTTTCTTTGTTACTGTACGCTTCTGGTATCCGTAGATAAATCATGGGAAGTAGCGCGTATAGATTAAAGTTTGTAACATAATTTACGTTGCTTGAAAGATTGTCTAGCGAATTATCAGTTTAACTAATCGAGACCGAATGGCAGCAGTATATTTAACCCTTTAATAGTTACGAGTTGAATCCTAAATGAAACAAGAAACTTGATTGAAATTTTCATTGAGATGTGAGACTAAAATGCTCGCACAACCAGTACCAGATTTAATTCGTGGAGGTATCGAGTTTTTTAATTGTTTAATTAGACGTTTACATCAAATTAATATTCATTTTTACTTTAGACAAAATCATTTAAAACAATATTTAAATTTTATCCCATAACTTCTTCACAATCTAAGATCAATAATTATAATATTACAATGCTATTTAAATCTCAACAAGATGTCATCGTCGCAGGCAATTTTAACATCAGTATAATACATGAAAATGAATAACTGATCTTCATGTAAATATTTTCATACCAAATAAGACACCTTCAAAACATCTTATGTGATATTGGGAAAATATTATTTTATGTACACTTAGGATATTTATGACTTTATTATTAACTGTGCTTCTTTGGGTATTTACATTTACCAAATTTATTTAATAAAGTTAATTAACTATTGTGTTTATGGAATTTTTAAACTGTATATTAACTACGGCAAGAAGATGTCATTTATCCCCATTTTTAGATAAAACACAATAATTTTTATGCCAACTTTTTTCTCGGTGTACAAATTATTGCAAATAATCATACAAGCTTTTTTTTGCTTAAGACTCCTATTTACTTTTATCTGTGACACTCTAACTCGTATGACCGTATCGCTTGCCAGCACAGTAAAATAGCAACTCATTATTTCCAATATATTGACACATAAAATTGTCCGCGCCGCGCTTGTTTATGTTGGAATTTGGTCTATTCGATGAAATCCGTAATTACCAGAAATTGCAACATTTTCACCCAAGAACTCATGATTATTATGTTAATTGGAAAATTTTCTTTTTTTTTTATTGATGTCATGAAAATGTTAAATGTAATTATTTATATTTAAATTAATTCCAGTAGGCTTGCATGTTTTATTAATATTGTTATTCGTTTTTTTTTATTTCTATTGAATAGTTTGGATGCAAATGAAATACAAATTACGAGGATAGAATTTAAATTGAAATAATGATCAATTTATAATGAAAGTAAAGTAAACTAGTATATTGAATGAACTTGGATTTAGTGAATAATTAAAAAATACGAGAAAAATTTAATTTTTTGCACACACATAGGTAAACAATTCTATCTTTATACATAATCATATTCATATGTCTTATGATCATAATTTTATGTCCTTGATTATGCGTAATTGTTCCTCATTATCACCTCAATGGATTGAACAATGAAATAAAGGATTCGATATAAAAAAATTATACGATGACAATTAACATTGAAGTTAAATTATAACAGATAAAACAGTAAGGACATAGAAAATATGTCACTAAGGAAATATAGATAGAAAGAGAAATTCATATTGCTTTTATGAAATAGCTTTATAAACACGAGCCATAACTTTATACAGAAAACTGGAAATTATTCAATAATCTTTGCTCACATAAACTTTTATATGTAAGTTTTAATAATAATTTTTAATTAGCCAGTGTAAAAACAATTTTAAATCACCCATGTGTAGTTTCACTATCTATAAGTTTCTTCTATTCAAGTTTACTATTTATTATTTTCTTATCGTATATAAAACCTGACTCATAGCTCAACATAAAAAGCACATAATTGTTTCGAATAACGAAAAAATTATCTCAATAAAAATGTCACAATAAATTATAAATAAAATATTTCATTGTGAATTGTAAATTACATTCATATTATGTATTAATCAAATTACCATTTTATGCAATACACTTTATTATCATTTTTTTGCAAATTCGTCGTATGCAAAAAGTGTACGTCGAGGTGAAGTAACTAAATATTCCACATTTATACAAACTTACACTAAGAAAAATATAACAGAAAAAATTACTGTTTTTAACTGTATTTGAGCCACATGTCCGTCTTTTGATAAAAATTACCGTTTTTTAACAGGAAAAATTTCGGTTTTATCTATAAATATGACATTTAAAAC
>JABFPN010003093.1:0-18354 GCA_022817305.1 Leptoteleia sp. ZL-2020
TGACTTATAACAAGTCACTGTTAGATGTTGTAACTATTGAAGTTTTTTTTCGTACATTATTTGAACCGTACATTCATTTAAGAAAAGTAATTTGCTCTGAAATTTCCTACACAATGCTATTACTGTTTGTATGTCTCAGAAAATCACAAAACTTGTTAACACTTTGTTAACAGCATATGAAAAAGTAAAGACTAGGGCTTTCAATTCAATCGTTGAACCCGCATTGAAATTAGCTGTGTCATTATTGAGTTGGGTCTCCTACGTAATTAAAACTGATCCATTTTCCTTCGAATCCCACACGCGCACACCGAACGGTAACGTAATTAATAATTCTCCGTGACGGCCAATAAGCGGGCAATACGCAATAAATCTGATTCATTTGGCGACAAATATTTTCGTGTAGGTATGAATAATCGTCACGCCGCGCGGAGAAGCATTTTGGCGTGGGTGCGCTCGCGCGCGCGCGAGTAAGTGCCGCGCAAAATGCAGCCGCAAACGTCCTCGCTGACCTTTCTGCGCGGATCATCCTCTCGCGGCCTACCTATCCTCTCGGGGGATTACCCAAGACACTTTCTACATTCCGCGTGGAACAATGTGAGCGTTGCGTCCGCGCGATATGAAGAACGGTGAATCCGGCGCGCGAAACCGCGCCACTCTCATTAGCCTCGGCCAATTTCCTTGTTAGTCGAACGAAGTTTGACGGTTTTTTTTGCCCCCGCAAACTAATTGTTTGCATTTTATTCCTCGCACGCAATGCGTTTCTGTTATTTTTCCTTTTTATATAACGCAAGTTACACGCGAGGCGCTTGCGCAATCGGTCACTCGCTAATGGTGAAAACCGGTCCAATAGAAAAGCATCGAAATTCCTCGTTTTGTCGGCGATTCATTTTCGTCGATTAATTGTTCCGTTCGGGATTAATTGGCGCGCTTTTTATCTGAGAAAATAACTTCGGAATTCTTGTAACTGATTTAATACTGAACATTTCAGTTTTAAATTAATTAAAATTTAAATTGATTAAAGTTCTTGTATCACTTTGACAATCTCGTCGCGGTCTTAAGATTTTACCAAAGTAAGTTAAGACGATCAACATTCTTTATTTTTATCATTATTATTATTACTATAAAACTTTCATCTCTCGCGCAAACATGATCTTTCGATTCCGAGATTTTTGTAATCTCTATTTATATTTAAAACTACACGCAGAAAAAACATATACTTTAAGAAAACTGTACAAAGAAAATTTTCCTATTAAAATTAATAGAAAATCAATTAAAAATAAGAATATTCAGTTAGTATACAATAAATTAAAGAAGAATGCATTATTTATTAAATTTTAAAACAATTTTTATTAATTAAAAAAAGAATTTATTTTAATAAAATATTGATGTAAGTAAAAGAAGATATCACTATGATATTCTATTAGCATCGCCCAGGCAAGAGTATTAGTTTATTCACTCTTCAACGACTATCCAGCTATTAAACTTATTTAATTATTTTGTTGAGTTTCGCGAGAGTAATCGCACGAGGAAATCAGAGAAATATTTCTCCCCGAAGTATTTAATATTAGAAGGACGTTAGAGGTCGCAGTGAGATCCCAGATTTCCCCCTCCGATACTTCGCACAATCACGATTTCCAGCTTTTTATCAAACGCGTCACTTCTTTCGAGCAACAGCTCCGAGATTCGAGCCTTTTGATACACCGCGCGTTGCCTCATTGCAATGAGGCGTAACAATATTATTAATCGATTATATTCCATTAAATGTTTAAACTTTTCGCATCAGCAGAAACTGATTACGATTCGCGTTATACACCTGTTACTTATTATGCAATTGAAATACCAACTGATGACATTGTAGTTACTTTCTTTCGACATATTTCAAATACTTCAAATTATGCATTACATTTATACGCCAACTTCTTACCCAATGAAATAAATTAACGCCTTAGCATAATTTATGTGTCTTCTTTTTGGTCCTTCCAGTGGAAAACCACTTTGATTTCCCGCTGGAGAAAAAAAAAGCTGGCAAGTTGCAACCACCGGTGCCTTTAATTACGGTCTTTAAAACGAAACTTAATAGACGCGAAATTGTTATTATTAATAATTGATATTTTAACGAAGCGCTCGCAACATATAATCTGGAGAATTGATATCGTTTATTACACGCGTGTACGACAGACAATTACATTGATCAATGTGACTTTCCCACCCGCTCATCGATGTCACTGTACGTGCTCAGCCGAGCGTCGCAGGCTCTCGCGTTTATATGCGCATGCTCGTGCGAAAGACACGATATAATATAAATCTTCTTAGCTGCATTGTGACCCCGTTCACTGCTCGGCGCAAAATATTTCTCCGAGGAATCGCTTTCAAGAAAATATTATGTATCGGCGCGAAATTAAAATGCAACATTGTAGGGACAATTTATGTACAGTAGTGACGTACAAGGTTGCACTTTTTGCAAAGAATGCTTGCAATTTTATTGCACTGATATGCAAACCACTTTACAATGACATTTTAACAAAAAAAAAAACATTTGAGAAGTTCGATGCCGCATTATGCAACGAGGCGACATTTTAACTAATGACTTTGCAAAACTTGAGGAAAGAACAAAATAAAGCCGAGCTTTGGCGTCGGGTTTTTGTTTCGACGCACCGAGCAAACGAAATTACAACATTTGAATGGTCGAAAGTGCAAATGGAAAAAGAATTTGTTTTAACATTTCAAATGGCAAGCGATATTTCCTTTTCAATTGAAACATTTTTACAGCTTCGACCTCTGCTAAATGTTATTATATATAACGTAACGCAACATCACTTTTCAAATTACATCAACTTTAAAATTGCAACCATTTCGAAATTCCAACCCTCATGGTTTAATTTTCCAATCGCTAAGGCGGATAATTCAAAGTTTATTTATTGTTATACGATGTTAAACGTTAGCTCGACCAATCGGAAGTCATTAATTAATATTTATGTATCGCTGGATAATTGAAACGTACAAGACAAATAATGCGTGCGAAATATTTTCGTTCAATTTATTTATTATCAAATAATACAAATAATTACACGGCCAGGCGGAGTTAAGCAGCATTAAATTTAAGTTGAATTAATTTCGAACTCGGGGCATGAAATTTCGATCGATCAGATTTGCCGAACAAATGACTTCACAAATTTTAGCCATTGACAGTTTAATAAATAGCTTCGCGGGTACTCCGGGCGTATATCGTGCACTTTCTATAACTAAGATATCGATATTGTTCGAATGGAAATATTGATTGAAGCCGTGTGCATTTGGTAATCGCAATATGTTCTGCGGTAGATCACTGATATTTCTTTTGTGTCCGTATAATCTAGTTTGTTGCGATCATTTTCGCTTTCTTGCCCGTGATATTTGCAGCTGTTCGCAAACTTCACGATCACGTAGTGCACGTATCTCGAACCACGATCGTTAAAAAAGTCTATTGCATTTTGCTATTTTAGCAAGATTAAGCGCTTTCTTTTAATTCATCTGTTCTCTTCAATTTTATTGTTAAACGATCAGAAAGTAACTTGCACTCTTTTTTTTTTGTTCGTTCTTTCCAAGGATTCTATATAATTAATCGTACGATCCGATTGAATGGCGGTAATATGAATCTTGCTCAATTAGAATAGCTATGCGTGAAATTCGGTCATTCGAAACGTAGCCCAAGACGCATTGTTAGAAACCAAGGCGTGTCGTGGACAGTTCGTAGAAGTGGTACGCTTTTGCGCTATAGAGACGTCGAATTAACGTCAGGTTGGGCAAGAAGTCACGATAAAGAAACGCTCGAGAAAAGTGACCTGCGTTTATGTCCTTGCCGGCAAGACCGCTGGAACAAAGCAAACGTGTGCATTTTCCATTTCACTTTGCGGATACGATCATTCAAGTTTTACGCTCAAATTTAAGTGCCGCACTACGTGGCAACGCGAAACCACAAACGTGCCATTAAATTATTATACAAATGATAAAGATGTTTACCGCGTTAAATTGATTTCATCCGTGGCATGAATTCGCGAAAAATGATTTTTCATACAGAGCCGATATTTTAGAACCAACTTCCTGATGACAATTGTCAAACACGTTAAACAACAAATCACTTATTTTTATATCAAGTTGATTCCAATATTAATTCATCAGTCAGTGAAATAAAAAAGTTTAGCCCTATGAATATTAAAATGTCAAAATTAAGAAAACTTCATGCAAATTATTTCTAGTATTTTCACTAAACAACTTTTTAAGGAACAAGTAAACTGAAATCCGGAAAACTTCATACTTTAATAATTTGACTAAATTTTACTTTCGTTCCGAATATTAAATGATCTTGCAATACAAGTATATTTTGTTTAACGAAGTGCATAATTAATTTTCGTTTCTTTTTGCCATTTTTATTTTTAAAATATTAGTTTTGCCAAAAAAAGTTGTTTGCAAAATTAGTCGCAATACATAAAAGCATTTGTTATTCATCTAGAGACCAGACAATATTCATTATATCATTACATGAGACACGTGCAATTATCAAAGTTTTATTTGTACGAAGAAAGTGAGCGCACGGTGCATAATTAATATTAATACTCGGCGAATCTTGATTGAAATTTTATTTACGCGAAACTGTCAATTCGTTGAGGAAATGTTGAAACGTAATAATAAAGCTGTCGGGTCTTTTTTTAAAAGCATAGTTGACTTTAATGCATGTCGAAATTGACTCATTAGAAAGGGATTTTCTCGCCTCGCTTTTCTTGTCTGAGACAATCTTGGGTGTTTCAGTTGACCTTGCGTACACCGCCATTACGCACACGCATGCGTGGTTTCGTGTCTGCAGTGGTTATTACACATAAATACTTAATTATGCAGACGTAGGTGCTGACGATTGTTACTCATGCAGGTCAGTAACTCGTGAAAAAAATGCGTGATTTACTATTTCTAATTTTATCACGCATATTTTCATTTCATCGGAATTGTCACTTTATAGCGTTTAATTTTTTTTTTTTTTTTTATGAAATCCTCCGGAGGAAACTGTATCGTATTTTTAGCAACAGGAAAGATTACAGCTTCGATATTTAAATTCAACACGCTAATTCATTTTGAAAAAGATTTTTCTTCGCTTGAAATTCGTCTTACTAATGATACTTTTCAATGTAACTTTGCATAATGTAAGAAAACATTTTTGAAACTATGCTCGTTGTAAACTTTATATTTAATATTTTTTTTAAATTATATGAGCTTTGTGTAAATAAATACGGATAGGATCTAAAAGATCACAATGAGAAATCCGCTCATGATTTGTCGTAAAGGGATGATTTATTTCATACAATCAATTAATGAATGCGTTATTGAATTGCAAAACGTGTACTACATTATAAATAATATTTGCATGAAAAAAGTGAACCATTTATACGTAAATCATTCGCGGTAACGTTGTAAATAATAAGTTTCAAAATAAATATAAATATAATAAGTGTTATATAAAAAAGTTAGTATGGTTTATAAAGCATTGCGGAGTGGAATAATAAAAGATCGGTCTTAAGAAAATGCCAACATAAAAAAGTACGAGATGCTTAGCATACTAAATATGGCACACGGTCAGCGACATCGATGCATGCAATAATTATAATTCTCATCTATTGCCGTATATTGCGGTAATGACATCATTCTCGTATTATACGGAGTGTGGTTCGATGTTCAGCTAACTGATAGTGTCGGTTAACTTTTTTTAATAACCCATTTGTGGTATTCTTTTATTCCAGCGATTAACTTTCCACAGTTCTTCCTTTTGTGTTTAGTTGTCAACGTGTAATACGCAGATAAATTATTTTCCCATTCATAAATGCATAAAGTTTAAGATAATTATAATGCATCTAATGAAAAATGAAATCTTGCAAATTTGCAATGGTGGTAATAAAACACTGTAAAACACTGTAATTTTTACTAGACTCGTTTTAAATGGTTGACCATATTTTATATTAATTTTCATGTTTAAGAGTAAACAACAATGTTTAATAAAAAAAAAATACAATTTTTTCAATGTTCATTTTTATACTGAGAAAAATGTGACAGAAAATACTACTATTTTTAACTTGGTTTTGGATACATGTAAATTCTTAAGTAAATATTACCACATTTAAAATCAAAGACAGTTTTAAATGTTATATTTGTAGTTAAAACGGAAAATCTACCTTTTAAAAACAGTAATATTTTCCATCACATTTTCCTCAGTGTAAAAGGAAAAGTATTGTAGCACCGCAGAAATTAATATAAAATCTTCAAATCTATAAATTTAAAGTCACAATACAATTTCTTTTAAGTTCTAAGAAACGTGTTGAAAGATTTTATATTTAAGTAAAAATTTTCTAATTAAAAATGTAACTTGCAATAATATTTTTATTACTTTTTGTCACAATATTGATTTAATTGATTGATTATTAACCGACACGGTCTTATGCAGTAGAAAGTGTCAGATAAATGAGTGATTGACAATATCAATTAACCGGCACTCCAAGTCGATTATACAAAAACCAGGTTTAACAGAATTTCTTCCTATATATGGCCAGTTTTCTAATCAGAATATACACGTACCTATTAATTGTTTTTCAGCGTAAAATTAAGCGCCTTAACCATTGCCGAGACCCATAACATTTAACGCGTAAAAGCTAAAGTTAAGGACTAAAAAAAGGGGGACAGTTGCCGTATTGTCTTAATAATTATTGACACAAAATTCTACATCAATCGCCAAAGTAGACGTTTCCTAATCCTTACGTCGAAGCTGAAATTCACCAAACAGGTTTTCCTCGACGAAATTCTTCCATGCCAGTCCTTTCGGCCGGCAAATGACATAACAGCTTTACTCCAATAAAATGACATCACCGTGAAAAAAAATTACGTGAACATGGAAACGATTCCGTCGGTCGAGGTTCGCGAAGAGGATCGGAACTGGTCGGCGATTTAGGAAAAGTTTCTGAAATTGTCGAGGCGAGCGAGTGAATGGGTGGTCGGATCCGTTTGATTAGAAAGTGGGACAATGTTGCAGTAGCTCGTGCTACAGCCCCCGGGCTCGCGCTAACCAATACTTACATAAGTCGCCCAGGTGCCGGCGCTGAGCGATCACCCACACAAAATTTAAAGCGCGATTGTCATTGTACGCGTATACATGTATATGCACGTGCTTGGAAATGTTCAGTCGCGCGATTGTGACCGGGGCAAAAATAATAAAAGGAGGAGGGGGGAAAAAAAGGGGCGAGCGCGCCCGCCAGACGGTAACGTTCGACGGAATGAATAAAGGGAGCCGGCACGAGCCGGCAACATTCTTCGCCGCTTTTGCAAACATCGAACGAATACGGAACGCACGGTGCATATCCGCGCGCGATACCGCTGGCACCCTCGCGTAATTAACTTGCTTTATGCAAGCTCGCGTCCTCTGCGCGCACCGTGAAAAGTTCGCGAACGATCGTTTAAAGCGTTATTACGCGCGGTGTAATTTTATTCAAAAAGTTGACCGTTAAAAAGAGTGTACGATTTTGCAAATTAAGGTCAATTTGGCACTTTTCGAACACCGGTTCCCTCTGACCAATAAAATGAATGCAATTATTTTAATTTTCTTTTTCCTTCTTTATTCAATTTGAAAATGACGAGCGAAAGCGAAGATTTATTATCGGGGCGCTATAAATGCATTGTTCGGTTATATTAATGACGAAACAAAAGCGGCGAGGAAAAATGCGCGCGTTTCCATTTGAATTTATAATTGGTTCGTTGGGATCAATTAAAAGGCGGCGCGGGGATAACGAGCCGAATTTCGCGAATTGAAAATTGAAGTAATTCAGTAATGATATATTGCAGCGACTCATTTGGAATTGAAATAATAATGAACAATTTCTTTATACGTACAATAAAAGCGAGCGCGCGGTTTGATAACTGGTAGTTATGTCGGCAGGAATTTTATTTGAACACTTATTATGGTCGCGGCGAACTGCGCGAATACTCCCGACAACAAGAGACAAATTACCATGCAATAAAGGCAAAATGGGTCCAAGTGGCGAGAAAAATGCGAATAAATGCAACGCTTTTTTGCGACATTTATGATGAAAATTTGTGCCGTAACAAATTGTCGTATGCTTAACTGCTCCGAGTAATTTGTCTAATTCTTACAGAGGGAAAAAGAGGACTGTTCGGTCGGAAAGGAACGCACTGTCTTAACGCGACGTTTGGATTTGAATGAATTGCCACGGTGCTGTTGAACGTTGAATAAATCTTCGATCTATAACTTGATCAGTCGAGAACGCGGTAAAAGAATATTCAAGAAGTGATCGTAGTTTCTATTCAAATTGTAATAAAGTTGAATATTCATTTATCGATTAAAATTAATGTAATTATTATTTTTGTTAATAATGGCTGGATTAAAGTTTTAACGTTGAAATTGGAGAGCACGTATATCAAAATTGAATTATATAATTTTTTTTAAAAATAAACCGAATGTAGCAACGAAGGAATAACGAATTCAAACATAAACAAAATTATACTTGCAAATACAATTTTTACGTCATTTGCAAAAACTTTAAAAACGCTTATTATGCGTGCGAGGTTAAAATGCCTGCGATTCATAACAGATGGTAAAATGTTATTATATAACTATTTATCTAAATAGAGATTTTATTATAAATATTAAAAAAAGAGGAAATAATAAAAACTTATTTATCATAACACTTTTGACGGAAAAAATTAATAAATAAACAAAAATAAACTTGTTTACAATGCAGGAACTATTAGAATGTTAGAATTTAGAATAGAATATTTTTAGATTCAAGATTTAAAACATTTAATTTCCATGCTGACCTTCTGAGAATACATTAAATTTAAAGACATCAATTTGAAAGATTCCTTTCTTTATTGTACGACATTTTTTATTTTCACAAATAATATTAGACCTTGATAAACTGTTTCATTGAAGATTTTCAGCATAAAACCTACCTTATTTATCAATTTAAAATAAAATTTGTTATGAGTTACTATAAATAATATCCATAATATCTCATTTGCAAAAGTATTATAATTTACATTAAAGTAAGAAAAACCCCACATAGATTAATCGATTCGGCAAGAAGAAAGAAAAATTATTGAAATGCGACGATAATTGATACAATCGAAGTTCGAACGCGCGCGATACGTGAGAAATAGCGAGGCGTGTGTAATAAAAGGGAAGTGGACAATCTGCTGCAGCATTCCGAAGTGTATGAATGTCCTCGTGCGGACTGGGATCATGAACGCCGCGAATGTACGTTTCGCGCATCCGTTAAACAGTCGTTGCATTTAGCCAGCGCGGATATGCGATTGCAAATTCCACGGGTTGCGCTCGGTCAGCCTGCGCACCGGCAAAAAGAAAGCATTTGTTCGGACACTTAGGTAATGTTTATTTAATTGAATTCCGCGATTACGTAATAGGTGGGTATCGTTTATGTTATTGGGTGGTTCAAACGATATCGTATCAGGGGAAGTTTAATTGGAATGCGCCCGGATAAGGAATTTAATTTATTGGTCGCGCGTTGGCTGATTTGATAAGAATCGATGTCAAAAATTGAGCTTTGTTATTGCTCAATGATTTGTGTGGGTGATTCGAACAGATAAATTATTTTCAATCAGGCTTCCTTATGACTCACGGTCTCGCACCTTCATCTATTTAAAATATTTTCGGGAAAAACCAGGATCTCTGATATTAAACGTTCAAACTCTTCTTCAATTTATAGATACGAATATAATATAATGACATTTTTTATTTTTTACATGAATTTGAATAAAAAAATTATTGATATAGAATGAAATTTATACGTTATTCTACGTTACGTTTAAACGAAGAATAGGAGACGTTCTTATAAAATAAATTTATAGCTTAAAATGTAACATAATTGTCTCATTTATATTTGAACAAAACGGATTCCAATGAAAAAATATGAATCAATAAATTAATGTTTTTCAAATTTTTCTTGCAAACAAATTTTCTGTTCTCATGTTAATATTATTAAAGTTCAATGGACTTTATGTATAATACATGACCTCATATACAGTTAAAGCATATCAAAATCTGCTTTAATAAACTGTAAGAAAACTCTAATCAATTATAATATTAATTTATAAAGATTACCAGACTCTTTACTTTGTGAAATTGCACATGCAAAAATTTTGTAGCAGGTTTCGATGTTAACATGAAAATGATAATAATATTCATAATTAATATAAAAAAAAGGATCAAGTATTCGAATAAGAAAAATGTTTAACGTATAATAAATTTTACCTAAATGGAAATCAAACTAGCGGTTGGCTCTACTACACTTTTTTAAATAATGCGAAAAGCAACAACAAAAATGTTTCCCGTGGACTTGTGTTCAATTAGCAAACTGTTTAACATTAACGACGTATCGAATGTTTAGCTTGCAAACAAAATGATGATTTGCATAACATTTGTTTCATAAGAACTCATTAGTTCGCTTTGTTGAACTTCGAAAGCTACAAAAATGAAATTGCTCGCGTGCAGCCGGGATCACGCACCTAGCCGATTTTCTTCTGTCGAAAAGCGTCGAATGTAACGCGAGACGAATCGCGGAAATCGTATTACTTAATAGGTTGGTACAACGGCCAAGAAAATGGTTTCACAATGAAACCGATAACGCGCGTTTGAGGTCCGACGCGGAAAGTCGCGAAAGTGCCGCGATCGAATGTAAATAGAATGCGTGCGCGTTGTATCCAATATATGGACAGGAAGAAAGAGAAACATAACGACCTTGCGGCTCCGCGATTGTGGGCGTGGTTCGATTCAAGTATCGAGAAGTCATTTCGATTTCATTTCTTCTAAGAGGTCGTCAGCTTTTTCACTCATTTGTTCCTTTTGCGGTTACGGATTAGAACTTCTTGACAAATGTTGAATTGATTTTGCTCCTTTCAAGTTTCTTTAACGGTCGCTATTGCCGTTTTACGTAAGGGCAAAGGAATTTGACGCCAACTTTTAGACAAATAACTTTCCTTTTCATTTTGCCCGCCCTTGCCATTTTTTCCAACTCCAAATTGTACTTTCATTAACTTTAATTACTACATTTTGTCCGACCAATAAAATATGTGAAAGTAAATGGGTTTCTACTCAGAAGTACATTTCAGGAAACTACTATATTTGTCACGTTACTCAAAATGTGAGTTTTACGACCCCGGCACTTTTCATTCAAATCATTTTCTGCCGCACTTTTTATCCATAAATTTGGTGCCCGTGGGACAAGCTTTAGATGACTTTTTTCCCCCTTTTTTGTCCCCCCCCCCCACTTTACTTGAACAGGCTAGGAGAAAAATTCTATTTGAAAGAAATTAAAGAACTCGAGTTTTATTGGACTAGTATTACGAAACTTGATATTCATTCCTTCCTTCTTTTTTTCTGTTTTAATGTGACTTTTATGTTAAGTTTTTTCCCCCTGTATTTTTACTATTTGATATTATTAAAAACCACAAAGTTCAAGATAATTGTTTACCAACTTCTTGCGAAACGTTTTAAAACTGATAAATAAAAAAACAATGAGTAATGGAAAAAAAAATCCACGGACGATTTTTAACGTAACAAAATGTATTGCGATACGTAAGGTCGTTGGAATAGAAAATGATAGTTCGCGTTACACTTGACCTTAATACAGAATCCAGTGCAAAGCGTAATCTTCGAAAGAACTGTTCGCGAGAGTGTCCCAATAAATAGCGTTATGTTGCACCAATCGTGGAAAACGATTGGTTATTCCAATCGACTGGCATTAGTTGCGGCAACGTTCGATTATGTCCTTCTGTTACGGAATTCGAAAAGGAGTCGCGAAATAACAAATCGTATGTCCTTGAATTTCCCCGGATGACCCGAAACGCTTAGGATTTGTACGGTAAATCGCTAAAGAGTCGCCGTAGAGACGTTACGCTTTTTACCGCGGCCGACAGTAATTCGATCCATGCGAACTCGTTCGTCATCAATTTACGTTCTCCAGTCACTATAACCAACTAGCCGCAAACTAGCTGATATATTCATATTCAACTCGTAATCATTCTTATACAACGCATATGCCAGGTACAATAATTATTCAGATAATTACCTCTGTGATCATTAAATATTATCGCAATGAAAAAATTAATCTCCCAGGCATTTAATAACGAGAAGTCGTACGAATAAATTCGAAAAAAATCACATCGTTTACGAACGCTTTTGCACGCAAATATTTGCGATGTAATGTTAATGATAATGCACTGCTGTGAGTAATGAAAAATTGATTAGTAAGTATCGAATTTTTTTCACACGAGACCAAGGTTACAGGCAATTCGCCAAAAGTGTTAATTGAAAACAAATCATTATACCATTTGTCCGCAAATTATTTATGATTTTCGATACGAATGAATTAATTGCATAAATACTTTACGTAAGCCGCGTGTTCAATTGCTCTGTTTTAATACATTTTTTTCCTTCCATCTTTCACTCGGAAGTAGGAAGCGCGCTCAAAAAGTTTACTATTTTACGTTTGAGCCTCAAGTATTGTTACGGCGCCACTTAATTTAATTAGAGCGTAATGAAGATCGCGGGTGTTGGGAGGCACGCAGTAATTATCGAACGTTAATTACACCGTTTAATGAATTTTTGCATTTAATTTGACGAGCGGGCCGTAATAGCGCGGTTTCACATTAATATATTCGTTGTAATTGAAAGGCGTGTTTATGCGGCTCAACTAAACAGTCGGGCGGTGTAATTGATGAAACAATTATTTTCGCTATCGTTTTCGAGTAACTATTTAACTCTACTATAAGTGCACAATTATTGCCATTAACACCTGCCATTGGCCAGTGGCCAAAATGGGACCTTAGCAGCTCGATTGATACCCACCGAGAATAAAAATTGTATTAAAAATAACTATACCTTCTGACGTTGGAAGAATACAATAGTAAAAATGAAACATATGATCCATACACGTTTCAACAATTTCATATGAAAAATAAAAATTTCATATATGAACGTATATTTCGGTTATATTAATTAAATTAAATCTTGATTAATCTTAATAATTAATCTTAATCCACACATGGCCATGTATTGCAATAATTGATATAATATTATAGCCATACATGCTTTAAATCATTTCCTTGTATTGAAATCAATTATTACCATTTATCGAC
Source organism: Leptoteleia sp. ZL-2020 (assembly GCA_022817305.1). Classification (NCBI taxonomy): domain Eukaryota; kingdom Metazoa; phylum Arthropoda; class Insecta; order Hymenoptera; family Scelionidae; genus Leptoteleia; species Leptoteleia sp. ZL-2020. Next base: position 13,183 of record JABFPN010003093.1, read on the forward strand.
CACATATGGTCGTATATGAGTTAAGAAAAAACGTATATGTCCATATATTTTCCCGTACGAAATCGTTAAAATATATACGAACCAAATATATTTTGGTTCGTAATATTTTACGAGTGGTATAGTAAAATTGTTGACACTGCATAAAAAAGTTTCTTGGATTTACAGTGGTTATTACCAACATTTTACTACATCATACATAAAATTTTAGTATAACGGTATGATAAAATAACAAAAATGACGATATCTTACTAACGCAAGAAGGTATAGAAATGTTAAATACAACTCTTTTACACAGCGGAAGTTAGCGTTACCTGAGCAAGACTCATTTTTTCAGCGCGTCCGTGAGTATCCTTGGGTCGGGCAATGTCGGGCACACACAGCGAGTCTAATCCGAATCACAAGTAACGTCCGTAAACGCGCATCGTTGCTGGAGTATCGGCGCGGGATAACGTGATTTAGTCGACGGCGGTAGCGCGATGCAAAGTAACTTATAAACGATGGTAACTTTAGAAGTGTCCTTATGCATTCAAGTACATATGCCAGGTGATCGGACAGTGGCAGTAAGTGAAAGTGCTATATAATGCCATTCGTTGGCCGCGCCGAGCTTACACGTAGTCGCTTAGAAATCCGCCAATACCATACCGATCCGGGGCTGGTCTTTCGAGATATTCGTGTCTCTAAACAGGCCGCGCGACAAGCGCGAACGCGTTCCTGTTCCTGCTCTCGCGCCGCGAGAAAACGTTATCCCCGGCGTCTCGAATTGCCGCGTAAAACCCGCGCCAATTTCCCCGCGTATTTGTCCCCCGTCCACCCCTCCCCCTCGCTTAACCCCTTACCGCGGACGTTGCCGCGTTAAGTCAAACGGCCGCTTTTTGCGACGCGCCATTTCTTTGTTTCGCGGCGAACGTGTCCGCAGAATTTACCGCTGGCGAAGCTGCTTGCGCGCTCAAAAGTAGCCGAGCAGACTTATGGGGCCCTAAAGTAAAGTTACGAGTCGATAAACAATCGGGCCGAAAAGGTCTCTCGCGCGTACTTTTTAAATTTCGAAACTTCACTTGACTCCGGGGAAGAATGTATTTTTATCGTCGAAACCTTTAGTTAAGTCGATTCCCCGGCTATAAAGAACAGGTATCTGGGTGCCGACGCCGGAGCCCTGGCTATTTGATGCCTGCATGACCTTTCTCGGAACAAGCGCGAGCATTAGGAGGATTATTTGCCGCGATGTATTATTGCGACCGATTATACGGCGGCGTTATTGGGGGGGACTGGATTCAAATGGCGTTTCCAGTTAATTGACCGGTTTCAAATGTTACGACGTCCCGTCGATTGGAAGCGAGGCAATGGCCTAGTTTGCATTTTCGGCTATGCTAATGTTCGCGTCCGACCGGAGGAAAAGTTCGACCAACTTATGTAATAACATTGACGTTGGTCAATGGCGACAACATTGCGCGTTGGCATTATTAGTTGACTTTTCCAAGACTTTTTCGTGCATACGAATAAACCTGAACGCTTATTAGCTTTTATGTTCGTACGTAGGCGCGTTTAAATGTCAACGCTGTGTTTACCGTCGCGGATAGAATCGTGGACGACCGCGGCCTTTGGAGAGAACCGACGTATTTCTCTCTTTTCGCGCGTCGTACCGGATCGGATATGTGATTTTGGCGCGATCTGATTTGATCTGTAATTTACCGAAGGGATCGCATTTGGCCACGTAATTGAACGGTTGTGATCGGTTATGATTAAATGCGAAATTTCTCTCGATTGGATCGAATAAACCAACAGTTGTTCGAAGAAAATTGGTATCTTACATATTTTGGCAGTCAGGTTACTTTATTTGTTCGAAAGTGTCCGGGTGGTTTTGGAAGTTTACGACGTGTCATTTTAATTGATTTATTTGAAAGGAAAACAAATCGGGGAGCTCTTGGTCTTTTCCCACGGTAGTTGCACGACGCAAACAAGACAACACCTGTTTCTTACTGAGTAAAGACTATAAGGGCTAAGACGTAAACAACAAAGTTAAATTTTGTGCGTGAACAAAAGGAGCATTCTTGTATTTTGGCACGAAGACGTGTTTTCGAATAAATTTGTTTTCAAATTTACACTGTTGTTATTGCAAGCTACATTTCATCATTGAAATACTTTTTCAATTTTGTTGTTCAGTGGAAACTTTCATTCATTACACATTCAATGCAATACAGCGGATAATTCATCAACGATCAGTGATTATTTAACGTTAATTAATTGCTTCAACAGAGTAGCTTTCGTTCATTATTCAATTAATTGCTCAATAATATTAAATCTCATTAATTAAATTGATTTATAAAAAGATTTAACGTATGAATATTGCAGACGATTTGGAAAACGTACGCCGAGGAAGTCTTACGGAGAATTCTCCCGTTGAACGAAAGTGAAAAGATCTTTTTTTAGAAATGTTGTTCGTAGATCGACCAACCTGATCAAGGAAATGTCAAATATTAGGGCTATTTCGGGAGAGTTCAGAAATGAAAAATGCGTTCCGGTTAATAGGCGATTTCAGTAGTAGTTAAATATTAACGGCCTTTCCGCCAGATGGACGATAAGATAGAACTGAGCTCGATTTTATTTTAAAATGTAAAATAACACCAAATTAGAAGCAATCTCATGTGGTGGTCATATGGTCACCGCAATGCCCTGCACGAAGCAAGGAAGCGGTTCATTATTCAACGCGTCCGAGAACGGTTACATATTTAGAATTTATATTATCGATAGTTTGAAATTGAAAACGAAAGAAATTAGCCTCACAAATTATGCAACGATGTGAACGACTTGAGCCGCGAGATTGAATTGTTGTTCTAAACAACACGCTTTGATGTTTATGAAGTAATATCGTAAATGAGTCAGATTATTAGAATTTAATATTGTAATGCGCTTGTTATTTGTGACTTTCACAGTCGTAAAAAGTGATATTTGCTGCCCGCTTAGCGAGTTTTGAGAAAGCAGAAGTGGAAATGAAACAGTCTAATCGGCCTTAAATGGCCCGAGGTTCGTCTTAGGCAAGGACGACCTCGGGCGTCGCGCAAGATTGTTTCCTTCTTCGCCGAGAACTGTTAACCTAATTAGCTCATACTTGCAGATTCGAATGATAAAGATGACATTCATTTTTTTGTTTCGCAAAATTTTTAATGCTTCACTACAATGTCACTTTTATATAAAAGAAGTAGTTGTTTGTATTGGTACTTTTTTTACTTTTTTTAAATCATATAAAGCATTTAAATAAATTGAAAAAAGTAATTAGTTGGACCGGAGAACATGGCGATACAAGGTGTTGTGAACTGTCTTAGATGATTCTGAAAGTGGTGTTAAAAATTATTAAAATGCCTCAGCCATTATCTTTTCTCTCCTCTAATCAATTGTGACAATAAAAACAAATCAAATGCCTCCAATGATAATGAAACAATTTATAGTGAAATCAGGCATTTGACTTAAAATTCATTTTAATAAATAAATGACACGTTAGTTTCTACCTAGTAAATCTATACAAAATTTCATACATAGTTTTTCAATATGTAATTAATTTAATGTATAATTAATTAATTATTATACAATTAATGAATTTCCATTTACTGTAAAACAAATTGTTCATAAATCTTGACTTGCAACTTAAAGACAAAAACAACAATTAGATTTTAAATCGCAGACAAATTTTATCTCATTAAGTAATTTAACAAATTCACACATTTTGAAATTGCATTTATTCGCTGCATTCCAACTTTCATTAACGCATTTACATTAATGAGTCGTTCACTTAACTGAATAGACTTTTCAACGTCATTTTCCATTCGAACCATTAATCAGTGAAACGAGAGCTAACGCATTTGAATACAAATTTAGCCGCTCTTGAAAAGTTCATTAAGTTGGAGGTGCGTACGACGATTTGCATAAACTTGTAGACACAATGTTGTACAAAATGGGCTTTTATTTTCCCGGCTATGTAACACTCGAAACGCCCCACCGCGGTATCTCGAAAGTGACAGCATGTTTATTGGCACTAATTTTTGGCTCTCGGTTTGGCGTTATGCTCCCGATGAGTCGGGCCCGAGAGCCGGACTGGGACGTTATTTTAAATGGTGAAAGTGTGCCAATTCGTGTGAGTGGGTCCTACGAGCAACGAGATTGTAATTTCGAAAAAGGTCTCGTTATCCAATCCAACGAAAAATGCTCGACTCGATTTTACTAACGGTAACGCTTTTTGAAAGTCCGCCAATATATTATTACGTTGAATTACAAATATTGAACTTTTGTTTCGCTTCTTTACTGCCGCGATAATCTGAATTTATATATATAGTAAGAGAGAGAGGGAGGGAGGGAGGGAGGAAGAGAAGAAAGAGAAGAGGAAAGAGCCACGAGAGAATAAGGTTCTACGTTTTTGAAACGTTACACCTCTGAGGCGAGTCGACATTTTTACAGCGATTTGCATCTCTGCCTCATAACAGTTGATACGTTCGCATTTCCTGTTATACGTTTGTCCATGGGACACGGCCACTAGCTCTGAACGCAAAACGCTGGAGACTAACTTCCACGAACGTTTTAAGCCGGCCGTCTTAAATGTTTTACCTGCACATGCACGCACGCACATTCATGATCCACACATGCTCGCACACCCACCTTTCTAAAACTATTCCCAGGGTTTAAATTCTTGCCTTTGTTCGGTGCATTGGAATTCGTTAACCCTCAAACGTACGATTTCAATTTTGTTTAAATGCAACTTCCAAAATTATTATTAACATAATATATGGGGAAAATGATAAACCAATTAATTGTGAATTGTCACCGAAATTTGAAATTCTAGAAATAAGTTACAAGTGGATGAATTAATATATAATAAGAAAATATATATAATAAGAATAAATTTTTAATTGAAAACATCCTATTACCCACGGTGAAATAATTGGTTTGATTTTAATGATGTTTGGGATTTACAAATGAATAAAGATTTAATCATGGTATACATGTACTCCATTTACGGCAAATAACCATGGTACTGAGTCATTACAAAAATTGAAGACAGTTGTTACAAAAATGACGAACTCGATCTCATTAATTTCGTAATTTAAGAGTAGAAGCAAAATACGAATATGTTACCAAATGAACTAAACATAACAAAAAATATGCAAAACTTTCAAAATGAAGAAA
>JABFPN010003094.1:0-19349 GCA_022817305.1 Leptoteleia sp. ZL-2020
ATGTCATATTTATAGATAAAACCGAAAATTTTCCTGTTAAAAAACGGTAATTTTTATCAAAAGACGGACATGTGGCTCAAATACAGTTAAAAACAGTAATTTTTTCTGTTATATTTTTCTCAGTGTACTGTTTTAAAAAGGAATTGAGTTGAACAGCAGGTAAAACTTATAAATTACTGTTGGAAAACAGTAAAATTTAGTACTGCTTTGAAAGAATAAAATTGTTACCATAAATGTACCCATCACAATTTTAACCTTTCGTATTCTTGCTTTACTTGACAGATAGTACAATTTATCTCGCTAATTCTGGACCAATCTAGTTTCATCTAGATTGAGCCTGTAGAATCTTTGATTATGGGCAAATAAATATTATAAATATAACGAGTACATTTTAACTTTATACATATATACACCTATATTACTGTTAAAATTACTAAATTGTTTATTTTAAATTATCATATCCCATTTCTCTCAATGCACATTCGCAAAGGCGGAATCGTAAGGATAATAAAATGTCGCAAAGTGAACCGGGAAATGGTTTGAGACGGGACGGGCGTGTTCCGTTTTGCAGAATGTTTTGACCCGAGGCGCGCACAGCCGATGTGTTTTGGATCGCATCTAAAAATAGTCGCGATAAGCATGCCAGATAGGATGCAGAAAGTTTAGGTCAGCGGCACATTGCGAATATTCCAACCACGCCGTTTATAACTGTACGTACGACTGCGATTGCGTCCACGGTGCCCGCGGCATTGCCCCGCGGGATCATTTCCCAGAAATTTCGTCCGCGCAACTGATCGCGAGTCGCCAATGATCCGATCAAAAATCCGGTAAACCTTTCCCACAAACCAACCCTACCAGGATGAAATTTCTCACTCCATGTCTTATTTTCTTGCTTTCAGATTAAGCCTCCAAGGGAAGGACAAAGAGAAGTGGTCGTGGATGAATCATTGGCAAAACTACTAACTCAATTGCTCGAGGATTAAGTGGACTTTTTGGCAGAGCCTTCCCTCCAAGTCCTCGTCCAACGTCAACGCGGAATCAGCTGTCTATGATCCATCTCCGTGGCCAGCCTTCGACGATTCTCCAGTATTAATTTCCTCACCTTCCGTATCGATGCGAGCAACGAATCTGCATTTGGAGAACCGGGACAGGAGTGGCGCGAATTCCGCGGAGAACAAGGGTATCCTCTTACTGGGAGAAGGCGATGTCACGTTGGCTCGCCGTTAATTAAGTCGAGTCGAGCCGGAGTTACCGCAGGCAGCCATGTATAAAGACACGAACGGCACGGCGAGGAACGGGGTCTCGACCAAGGGCGAGGAGGTCGAGCTGGTGAGCAGGTTTTTGGCGCCGCTTTGCGCCCGGGACGAAACCGCGAGGAACATCGCCTTGGCCGCGGCTAGGACCACGGTCGAGGGATGGTTGGGCGGGGTCGGCAGTCCGAACCAGAAGGAGGACGAGACCGAGCGAGCCGTCGCGTCACCGCATTTCAAAGGACAAGACAGGAGGTACGCAAATCGGATTGCCGACTTTTTATCATCGCATTGTTTCGCCCGGCTCTCTTGTCCCGCCGTTTCTTTTCATTTAGCGGCCATTGTTCACCCGCCGATGTAAATCTTTATGCATTCCCATTTAATCCGGCGTCGACAGGTGCGCCGACCACCGCCTCCGCCGCGAGTTGTTATGAGAAATAGAGAAAGTTTGTAAACAAACGGATTTCAAAGGGTATAATTTTTCCCGTTTTGCTGCTACGGCGAAACGCAATTGGGACTAGATAATGATATACATTTGTTTATGTTCCGATTCCTCGGTATCCATTCTTTAATACGCTTCTGTGTTTTTCAAGCGCTTTTTCTTCTTTTTCTTTTTTCTTTCTTTTTTTTTAACGTTAATGATGTTGTATTTACTGTTCGCGTTACGAGAGGATAGTTATTACAGTTTGGAAGCGGGGGAAAAATAACGATGAAGGAAAAGTTGTGCTCCGAATTATTTTGGTTTGAATGGTTATGAATATTTATGTGCAATGAAGGCGTAGATCGCGGTGTTTCCTGTTGTACTATCTTGAATATATAACTGTTTTGCATTTCGGACTTGTAAGCTTCTTCTTCTTACATTTTTTTTTTTTTTAGAATCCGTTTGTTTATGCTTTATTATTAGACTTTGATTTATTACCCGACGCTTGAAGGGATGGGAACACATTTTGGCAGTAACTTAGATATTTGAGTACTAATGTTGTTATTGTATGAGTTGAAATTTTATGTATCTACTTAAAGATCTGGTAAGAATATTTTTATAAACAATTCTATAAAATTCTAAAGATTTCTAGTTGTAATAATTTTTAAGGATTTTGAAGAAATTTTAATTTAATGTCAAGTAAACTTTATCAATATATTTGATTTTTTCTCGAGAAGAAATTTCTAAGTAATTGTACGTGTATTAAATATCTTTCAATAATATGCAATCCGGAATGATATAGATTTTCAAAAACGACTTTTCTTTCTTTTATTAAGTATACACATTTAACATTTTAGATCAAAGTTATTTTAAACTTTATATAAATATTACTATATTATAATACTATAGTATGATAATAACATATTATATTATATTTTACGTAAAAGAATCGATTAAAAATTACTTCACGTTCCCCAAATGAAGTCTCTTTGCAAAGCAAGCATTTAGGTCGAAATCTCTTTGAAAATTTACAAAATATATCAAATTCCATTCAAGCATCTCGTCAATCAATTTAATGTACTGCATTGTTTACAGGTACGACAAGACCATCGAAAGTGTGCCATTCGAATACGATACTTCCTCAATAAATATAGAACATCGCGTATCGTATGATGGATTTTTCCCGCAGAGCAGTACGGAAACGTCATGCTTTTCCAAAGAGCCGAGTATCGATACGCCGGAGAGGTACCCGTCGGGTTCGTTCGATGGCATCCACGGGAGATCCCTCGTCTTCGACCAGAACGCCGTAGAGATGGGCTATTCCGTTTCCTCGGACGACATCAGCGGATTTAAAAGTCAAGGCCGCACTTTTCGGCCGCAAGAGAGCGAGTTTCGGTTCAGCTCGAGTAGCGAGAGCGAGCGGCGATTTTGCTCGTCGAATGAACGTCTGAACGACTCCAGTCTGGACGACAGGTATCGGAACAAAAGCTTAAAGATCAAGGGCAAGGTTAAAGGGAGCAGGCAGAAGCAATTTAACGAGGATAATGAATTGGACGCGGACAGGACTTACGGCAAGAGTCCTAAATTCGACGACAACTTTGGCTTTTTGGCGAACAGACGGAGAAACGACGAGGACTTCGCGTTTGACGAGGAGAAGAAAACCGATCGCGTCGTGTTCAATACCCTGGAAGGGTTTAATGATAGCGTTAGCGGTAAAGAGGGTCTGGATCTGCTCGACGAGACGCTGGATGAGAGAAAGGGGATGACGCAGTTAGGCATGGACGAGGCACAGGATTATTTACGCAATAACGAGGAGAGGAAATCCAGCGCCGGACAAATAAAGCGACCGCTATCGCAGGACGAGAATGTCTCCTCCAAGAGCGGCAGGGTCTTGGAAAGCCCAGAGGTCACTCCTGGCGACGTTGGCAGAATGTTGAATTTGGGGAACGCTTTGGACGGACCGCGACTTGCTCAGGCTAATAAATATCTGAGCCTGGTTAGCTTGCACTTGCCCGTCATCTTGAGGCTCTCGGTGAATTGCCCCTTCCAAAACGTGAGGATCAAATGCGCGGAAATCTTGGAGATGGTCAAGGTAAGTTTAATTCAGTCCGGCTGTTCGATTCCAATACACATCCCTCTGATATTACGTGACATTTTATATATGCCAATTGGTTTCTTGTACTTTTATTGGCAATATTTTGTATAACAAATTTTTGATCCATTTTGAGTCATTTTGCAGTTAATTGTAATGACGTGAAATCTATTTGAAGTAAATTTATTTTAAAGCATAATTATTATCATACAAGTATAAGTTATTTAATTAATATATTAATTTGCTTTATTTAATTAATACATTAATTTGAATAAAAACTTTCTACTTAATTGTTTTATTTAACTTTGATATTATCTTACGTAATATTAGAGATTGGAATTTACTCGTTAAAGACAAATTGTACTTTTTCACCTTTAACTTGAATGCACATATAATTGTATACATTGTTCATTTTTAAATGAAAAGTTAACGTAATATATACCAAATAGAGGATATTTTCAAGAAGAAAAAAAAGAAAACTCTTTTCTGCATCCACTCAATTTACACTCTTAAAAATAAACCAGGTTGTTAAACCTTCTCATCCAATTAAAATAAATCCGACCGAGCAAGGAGACTGAAAGCTTGTCAATACATACAATTTCGTGAAAAATTAATCAATGGACGAATCCAAAATTCATTGTTCCAAACAAAAAGGATATGCATTACTAGTAAGGAGGTTTGGAATATTTTTAACGCCACCAAGTGACTTGTATTTTCTTCATTACATTACAAACGTTGATATTTAATTCATGATAATATTCAGTTGATGCATTAATTATAACAACATCGTTCATCGTATAATTCATGCATGAGCTTTTAAGCGTGCAGCATTCATTTATTATATACAATCGGTGTTTTTAAATGGCTTATTTCCTTTTCATATATTCTTGAAACATATCTATCATTTTCATTTACATTGCAGTCATTAATATGTGGTTGTTTTTATGATTTCAAACGCAAAAGGCATAGTCTGTGATGTTAAATATTAAGTTGAAAAAATGAGCGCAGTCTACAAAGTAAAAGATGAAACTTTATAAAAACGTTTTCATTAATACGGGTTTAATTAACAAACACCGTTAAAATTACAGCTGGTCGACGAGAGTTTCACAACTTAACCGGAGCAAAAGTATTGCAAAAACAAAAAATAAAATTTCCTTAATATTAAAAGTTCTTTTCCGAGGTGGAAGGTATAATATTCTTTTCATTCGATTTCTTTAAGGAAGGAGGAACGAAAAAAAGGGCGTTTCATACTTGAAACAAAAAAGTTTTCCAACTTTATTTTATACAATTACTCTGATTAACGGATGAATTTAATGCAGAAACGAGTTTAATCGACTTAACCAGCTTTTTATGTACAAAATCACCTGTCGAAGGTCAGGACTGCAAAATAACATTTGCTTTCCGTTCCATTTCATAGTTCATGTCATGTCGTAAAACTTTGTTTTTCTTGTTTTCTTATCACTAATCGAACGGAGTCCCTGCGTTGAAATTCGAAACATAAAACGCTTGGCAAACAAAATCTTAGATCCGAAAAAGGACGTTTGCATTATTATCCAAAAGTTTGTCAGCGCGATCGATTTTATTATCCAATTTCTACGTTCGTGCTCCTAACTCTGAAATAACCTTGCAAAAGAAACTGCAAGCGAATTAACGACACTGAAAGATACAATTTACATACTTTGAAAGTAATTTAGCAGAGAATAATAAAGGAGCTTTATTTCCTGCGGTTGATATGCAACTTTAGAATCGAATCTTTACAAGAATTCTAAAAAGTTGATGAACGATTCGAGCAAGTCGACACACAAAGAACAGGAAAGTCGTAAACGTTACATAAAAATTTAATTTTAACTTTATTGACACAGTGGTGACTACAAATAGCGCATCAAAATTACCAACGATGACGACATTATGTGTTACAATTTGGAATCAAACAAATTAATTTAACAAATTGTTTGTTGCAGGTGATTGTGGTTAAAACGAATCAAATAAATCTCTCTTTATTGCTAAATCTTATTTTAGTGAATGTGACTACGTCAACTGATCTGAACTGGTCATATATATTCTCAGTCATATACAGGTCGTTGCTCGGTAAAAGCGACATCTCGTAGCGTGGGAATGAACATACATATGAAAATCAAAATTTCATCCATATTGATTACAGATACAAAAATCTGTTAATCTGCTAAACACATTATCGTTAGATCGTACAAACAAATGTACTGTTGCTTTTTCGATACTTTGGAACATCCGAGGTGCATTCATTTACTGCATTAAAGAAAAATACATTTGCTTTGAATGCATTTCTTTCTTTCTCTCACTCTTCAATTCGTTTCTTTAAAAGCAAACAGAATTAAAACCAAATGGAAATATTTTAAATGTTATTAGCGGACTGAAACAAATTTGTAGCAAATCCAAGTACATTCTTGAAAGTATAGATTTTTTTCCTTTCCTTTTACGATAATGTGCAATGGCTGATATTCGATTAGATTAAAATGCAAATTTTTTCCTTGCGTACTTTGTGTTTCGAAATTTAATTAAAAGATAACGTTATTTATGGTTTATTAATGATTATCCTTGAATTGTTCTTGTGACCAATAAATAATTTATATTATGGCAGTGTAACATCCGATTGTTTTTTTTGCTTTTAATAAATAGTTTAAGTAAAATCGTGTCGCTTAAAATAACTTAGATACCGTAAGCGGTACGATTAAAGCTTTTTAAATTATTTCATTTGCGTGTAGTTACGTGTGCAATTTTTACTTTATAATTAGTAGCACTGTAAACAATGTGCTTAAAAATCGCACTTTATTCTCATAAATCTTGCTTTCTTTGCTCAGTGCAACAAGAAATTGGCTTATTATAATAATAACTGAAATTATATTCAAACGTAAAAATAACTGGTTTCAAAAGTAAATATTCAACGGTAAAAATAGTTTATCCAAAAATACAATTTCCTGTTTTACAATTATAACAAGAATAATTAATTATTTATTTATTCCGACGAATAATGTTAAAATATTATATTTACTTAAAAGCATGTTTGCAGAAGTAATAAAAGATACAAGTAATATGAAATGTTAGTAATTTGTAATTATGTTATCTGTTTTGTTATACAACACTGCTGACATAAAGAATAATCTTTTAGTAAGTAATAAATTATAACCTACATTGATTACTCGCTAATAATTAACTTAATAAATAAAGTAAACTTATCTACATCTTAATAACTTAAGTATTATTGCGTACTATCACATGCTGAAAAATATTAGGTTAATTAGTGGAATAGTTTGTTTCGAATAATCAATAATCGTTAAGAGTTAAAAGTGATTATTTATACATTTTTTTTCATTAAATAAGCGAACAACTTTTCTTGAAATTAACATATAAATTATTACATAACTGTCACGAGCAAATATAACAGTAAATATAAAGATTTTTTATAGCCCAAAGACTGCGCCACCCAACAAGGGTATATTTGTCTGTGCAAAAATCGTAATAGTCGCCCTAAGTGACACATATAATCCTTATATTTTTTCTTAATTTTTCATAGTACATGACACACTTTAAGTCAGCTTGTTAAATATACAATTTTACATATAAATATTTTCCCCTCCAACAAATTAATCGGGAAAATAAATGAGAAAATAGATTGTTCTTTAAAATAACATTTTCATATCGGCAATTTTCCAATATTCAAATGTTCATCTTTAAAAGTTTTATGCGCGCGCATAATTAAATAAGAAACCACGGAAGAAATAAGTTTGGTTGAAAAATCAATTTACAAAACCATCTCAAGCAGTGGAAGGATGAGAGGGACAGACGGTGAGAGGAAAAAAGAAGGAAAAAGAGAGAGAAGGAGAGAAAAAAAACTAATCCACTTTTGAAGCGATCGTTATTCATCTCACACAGGATTTCGTACCGATTTAGAATCTATTCTGCGTGGCATATTAATTATTGAAATTGGCGTACAATGTGCGAAGAGGCGAGAGGCAACAATCGTGTCTCGTAACACGGCTCTTCTTTTCGTGCATATTCCTATACAATGAATTATTAATGGGAATGCGCGGCCGAGTGTGGGTACGCGTCGAAGACGCTTCGGCAAGACCCAGTTAACGTTCTTCGGGTGTAACGGGTGACTGAAAAGGAAAAGAAAAGCGCTCTAGATGAGACTGATCGACGTTGTCAATAAATATCAGAGGCACGCAACAGAGAAATCGGAAAACCACGATCGGCCCGATAGGATAAATTATAGATTTTCTCTGGACATTTATTTTCCTTCGGCCCAAGTGTCATTGTAAGGAATAAATTAATACCAATATTAAATGGTGCGCCGTGGAAAAAAAAATGTCGATTTATTTTAACCCGGATTATTCTAATAATGGGATTAAAAATTGAAACGCTTTCGGAATACTGAATGTTAATAAGCTTTGGGTTCCTTTTTTGTCCATTCAATCCCATTTTTATGTCCTTCGAAACGTAGGCAAAAGTTTTCGTACCTTTCCTATGGATGGCCTTCCAAATGTTTGCCAAATATTGTTTTATTTACATTTCTCGTTTTGCAAAATCTTTTATTCTTCGGTTCCACAATGGCAAGTAGTTTTTTTCTCCCCATCGAACATTTCGATTATGATAGTTACGATTATTATAGGAATAAAATTCTTTTTTGTTGCATACTTTTATGAAAAGCATATTTACTTTTATGGCACTGAGAAATTTCGTTGCAAGCAAGTTATACACAACTTTATAATATGAGGATGGAAAAAAATTTGCATATATATATAATAGTGTGCGCAGAAAAATGAATGAATTAATTTTCCTATAATAAATATGAGTCGAACCTGGAAAGACAATTAACGAACGAGATAAAGTAAAATAAAGTATTTATTCCAATAAATCTGCAAGAAATCAGGGACAACTGTCTGATAATAAAGCATCAGAAAACTGTTTGCTTAACGTGGATGGGAAGGGCGAGGAAAAAAAAAAGAGTGGTTGATTGCTGCACGATTTTGAGCACTAGTTTCGTGTGTTTTAGTTCGCAGTAACTAACCGCAATGTCAGAGAAAAGGAAGAAATATACTGCAAATTTATCTTTAAAGTGTTTCCTGCAAAGTGATCGTATAAAATGATCAGTTGGCTTCAGACTGAATTTCCATTACGATAAGAGATTAGATGAACATTTCGAAAATAAAACATAACGGGCAATATTCAATTATTAATATCAAGTTTGTAAATTGTATCACTTCGGTTTACGATCGAGCAATATTGTGTTAAAAACTTGCCATTTGAATTATGCATGAGGTTATTATTGAAGTGTCTCACGTGACTGGTGTTACATTTATATATTACTCTTAAATATTAAGATCTATTGATAATCGTGTATGAAATAAGTAATAATTTAAATTATTGCAACTGTTGGGGACAAAATGTTACGATAATATTTAAATGAATTATTTCGGTGAGTTAGTTCAGTTAAACATTGTTGTATCTGTTTACATTTAATTGAATCCGCTTTTGTAATTCGGTTTAATCGACTGATTTATATAGTTATGTTGTGTACAGATTGTCCAGTCAACGTCTGCAGACGCAAAAAGAATGTATTTTATAACTGTGTAGTTTGTTCGTGGATGTTTTAAGGATTTCTTCATTTTTAAAATTTAAATGTCTGGAAATCGCTAAGTAAGTTTATGACATATCTATGAATGTGAATTTCTATTGATATTTATGTTATCGAAGCACAATGAATTAAAGTATAAAAGTAATAATTTATTTCAAGAAAATGGGAAAGTACAATTTTTCTTTTTATAGAATACTTGCATTCGTGTGGGTGTATTAAGATAAATAAAATTAATGATTGCGCTGACACACGATAGTGGTAAATATATTATTTATGATGGTAATGAAAATTTAATGGAATTTGCAATTAATTTTCTTTTACCTCAAACTCTTGTGTCGTTATGAGAACTGAAACTAATAGTGATGTTACGTAAAATCGATTTTAAAATAATGGACGCATGAAGTTTCGTATCGCGTCTATAAAATATAAAAAGTTTGTCCAAGTTTCGAAGGAAGAGTCTACGTAGTCGTTTCTTCATAAATTTTGTATGATCGAGTTAATTGCTGTATATGAAATTTTTCTTTCTAATATTCGATTACATCATCGGACGAAAATAAATCCCATTTCGTACTTTTCTGCGGGAATTTAAACGAAAAAGTTGAAAATAGCCGTGAACATTGTACGATTAATTTTATTACCTTAAAGATAATATGAAAAAAAAAACAAAACAGTTATTTAATTTGAAAACAAAAGTTAATATTTATAACTTAGAATAATAAAAAGTTTTATTTATTTTAAAAGATATAACAAAATTTTATTATGATTATACAAGTTACCAATGGTTTTTTATACAAGTCAATTATTTGCTTGATGCAAAATATAAAAAAAAAATTGTACAAAATATACAATTCTTGTGAGATTTAATAGTTTAAAAGAAACTATGTAATTTAATCGAGATAAATTAATTGTCTTAGTTTGTTAAACATAATAAATACCGAATCATTTTATACTGAATTATTCAATTACATTTTCATTCGCTTCAATTTCAGATCACGTCGTAGCATTTATAAGATGATAATTAAGTTAAGGAATATTACATCTCCTAAAAAAAAATTTAATTTAAATTCTCTTTACCTTCTAGCTAAAGAAAATATTTTGATTCACATGTGTGCAGTTTAAACAAAGAATTATGTATACTTTCAAAATTAAATGTATAGAATAGAACAACAAAGAAAAGAAAACAGGAAAGAATATCATGTATTCCTTTACATTTTATGTAAAACAAAGATAAGTAAAGATAAATGTTTTTCCTTCAGAAAGAGAATAGATTAAAATAGTTCGGTTGTTCAATTTTATTGATGATTTTATGACTGAGATACGTTTGTGAAGAATATAGAGCAAATGTCGAAGGATATCGTTAACAAGGATGTATATATTTTTAACTTTTAGTAATTGTCTTATCAATGGCAATAAACAGCATGTATATCCAAAACAAAGGATATTAAATACTCGAGTTCCAAATTACACTTTAATAGCATCTCAACAATTAAAATTGCCGACTCAAAATATTTCACTAAATTTTCATTCAACCAGCCAATTAATTTTACTATCATTATTTAACCATTTACAACGCTAAAATTTGTATTAAATACGAATTAATCAAAAGAAATTGAATAAAAAAAAAATTCCGCCCAACGTGGGGCTCGAACCCACGACCCTGAGATTAAGAGTCTCATGCTCTACCGACTGAGCTAGCCGGGCGCTTGTAGAATGTATCCCGTTTGGCTCAACTTCCTATTTTTATTGCAGGATAGAGGACTACAAGTGCCGGAGCCTGTCTTCGACGGACCCAGTGCCTTCGTTCCGACGTCGGAGGTGAGTCATTTAAAATGGCAAAATTGCCCATCTTCTTAATCAACAATTGCCTACTGTTACAAATTGTTCGTGCACACTTATGTTCCGCCCGTGTGTACATTCCCCCCTTAGGTTTCTACTTTTCCACGTAACAGTGGTTACTCTTTTTCATTTTTTCCCCCTGCGACTGCTTTAAAATAAACATTTTACGGACACTTTTGATTTGCAAAAGTGGAACGCTGCCTCGCGCGATTCGCGCGAAAATAATAATCTCGTCGCTCGGATGCAGAAATTACAGAAGAAGGTCGGTCTACTGGCGCGATCATGCGGATTCGCATCGCTGATTTCTCCTTGATCAGATAAACCTATTTTTCCAAGATGAGATCTCTTTTCTCCTTTTCTTTTTTCTCCCTCTCGGCGAGCGACCAAAATTACTGCAATCAAATTTTGCTTTTATTTGATAATACGTCAATTTGGGGCTTTAAATAAGGGGTGGGGAGGGGGTGGGGGAGATTTATTGAAGACGTATTTACGTCGTGTATCCTATCGTTCTGAAGAGTTAAGAGCAATTATTTCGGTCGAATCATTGCCTAAAAATTTCTCGGCAGAAAAACAAAATGATTAGCCGTCGTTTAAATCTGGGGCAACGAATCTTCGACCTCGCCAAGCGACTGACGTTAAGCTTGCGCTGCCTTGACTAAGGTCGGTAAAGCAGTTGGGAGTGATCTTTTTGCTGATCAATCAACGTAACGGAGAAGAAGTCATAAAGCGGTCAATTGTTTATGATTAAGTGTAATTAGTACATCGGAAACGTGACGGTTCTTTCTAGAATTTAAATGATGTTGCGATAGAAAACTTGTTTCGAGAAATCTTCATTATCGACGTATGAAACAGCACTGTTTTACCTTTGACGATGAACTAGCCACCTTTTTCCACTTGCAAGGTTTTATAAGTATTAAATTATTATAAATACGGGATTTAAATTAAGTCAGCTGTAAGTTTGTTTATATTATTTAAATGCAATTTTGTATTAATTAAAAAAACAATTTATTATTATTATAATTTTTTTAATTTGTATGTCTCGACAAAATATATAAAAAAACTATAATATATTATAGTATAATAATATAACTATTATTATATTATATATGTATATAGTTTTTATTATTTTATTAATTTTTATTATTATATAACTTGGTAATATTGTAAAAGAGGATTTCTCCAAATATTTCCTAAATATGTTTTAGATGAATTTACGTTATCTTAGAGTAAATAAATAATAATAATAATAATAATTATTGTTATTGATATATAATATATAAAGAAAGTTGTGTCGTGAACGGTCGATGTTCATAACAATGGTAATGAAATTTTAAAGATTCGCCATTTGAATTTCGTTTCAAAGTTGCACTAATTTACACAGATGGCGCCACTGAGACGGGCATTCGATTGAAATTCCTCGAGCAGTATCTTCCTCTACGGTGATTTCAAATTGAATTCCGTGTGCGACTAAGTAAAAAGTTGGAACTGTCCCGTTCGGTGCATTTCTTTCTTTTAGCTGAACAAATGCAGAACTTGGATTCAATGCAATTGTTAATTTGATGACTTTAAAAAAGTAAAAATAATACATTAGCTTTTATTGTTGGTTGATAAAATAAATTTCCAGAATTACTTTTAGTGAAACTGTAATGTATTTGCTTTAACAAAATTTAAAAAAACTAAAAAAAAAGGTAATTATTTTAACAATAAATGCAGAAACAATTAAACTGATAGTTAAAATAGTGTAAAAAGTAGTTTAACACTTTAACTTTAAATTTAATTTTTTAATATACATGAGTCATATAATAATTTTATATAAACTTATATTTATATTATCATTGTTATGAACATCGACTGTTCACGACACACCTTTCTTTATATATTATATATCAATAATTATAATAATTATAATAACAATTTATTTACTCTAAGATAACATAAATTCACCTAATACAAATGGTGCATATTTAGGAAAATCCTCTTTTGCAATATTACCAAGTTATATAATAATAAAAATTAATAATTTTATATAAACTATATAAAAAAGCTCATGTTGACTTTCAATACGATTTAACGTAGATATTTTGTCTTTTAGTACTAATTTTCATTATAGTATAACTTATACCTTCATTTTATCCAAAGTTTTGATAAAGTCACTTTGGTCTTGGCTGCCTGTACAAACCTGGAAATACGTTATGAAAGCGAAAAAATTTCATTACAACAGTGTGAAAAAAACAATGTTAACCACAGTTTTAATAAGATAGTAACTCGCTTTTATTTAGCCGTATATTTTAGATTGGAAGCACGATAAATGATAAATTAGATTCCACGGAGTTCATCAATTTTAAAATGCTTATTTAAATATTTCAAAACGCGAAACTGCCGCTTGTTCCGAATTGTTATTTCGCGTAAAATTAAATTAAGTTCTATAAACTATTTAAACTGAAAAGCTTGTTCGTCATGAGATCAATCGAATATTTTAGTTTAATTATTAAGGCAATCCTTGTGAAATTTAATCGCATACAAAATAACACTGGAACATATTCGCGAAATTATCACTGATAATTGGAGTACGCTCGAACAAGTGGAATTATTGTAACGGCTTTTGAGTTATTAAACGATCGAGATCTTTTCATACTATTTGAAACAAACGAAGTTATCGGTTCGCGTAAAAGAGTAATGTTTGGCCGGCGTTTTCAACGGATTAAACTTTACTTAACTTCTATTATTTCTATATAACGGAACGTTGTAAATTAATTACCGGCGATAATATTACAGGCTAAACTATTTATTTAACGTGTTTCAATAAGTTCGAAACTTTATTTAATACGGAATACCAGTAAACATTGATTTTATACTTGGAGAAAAATTTACTTCGGTCAACTGGAAATAATTTAATTGTTTTATTTTTTTTCTCCTTTTTTTTATTATTGTAGTATAGCTGGGTTATAATTAACTTTGTTTCAATTGTATTTACATTTTATTTTCGTTGGTTTTAAAGCTTTAATGAGAATAAATTTAAAATACAGTTGCTTTAAAGTTCAAGTCAAAATAACAGCAGTCGAAAAATAAAAAAAAA
The DNA here is from genome assembly GCA_022817305.1 of Leptoteleia sp. ZL-2020. Lineage (NCBI taxonomy): Eukaryota > Metazoa > Arthropoda > Insecta > Hymenoptera > Scelionidae > Leptoteleia > Leptoteleia sp. ZL-2020. The sequence goes on from JABFPN010003094.1 coordinate 14,290, forward strand.
TCCTTATATAAACCTTATAAAAATTAACGTTCGTTGGATAAAATAATTATATAAGTATTGTACTTAAATCAAATATTGATTTTTATTTAGCTCATGTAACTTCTATTTCATTCGTTGTAATTACATTAGTTATTTATACGAGATTATATAAATTGTCACAAAAAAAATTAACTGAGAATGTAAGTTGCGATTGATCGAGTTCTTGTATAAAACGAAGATTATATTTTATATAAATTTAAGTGTATTTAGTTGAAGTTGTAAGATAATAACTTAGCGATCTTAGTTGGGTGAACTAAGGAAATTTCTCTTTGAGGGAATTAATTCGAAATACACTTTGGTTAAAACAATATTAATCAAATAGCATACTTGTCTACACGTAAAGGAAATTTTCCCTAGCTACGCACACAGAAAAAAAAGTAATATTAAAATTTAACATAATTTGCATTAATTAAGCTCAAATTATAAAGTTTTAACGCGCATTGTGCTGAAACTTGACACAAAAACAATTATATTTATTACAAAAATTTATTATATTCCCGTCAAATTTCTTCACAGAGTTCAGCTAACACAAAATACGTTAATTTACGCCCGGCATTCTGTTCTCCATTCTAGAATCTCAAAATTGTCAAAGCATTTCAAAACTAACTGGTCAAAGTGGACGTTTCCAGCAATTAAATTTAAATTAACGTTGGTATCAGCAGCACTCGATACTTTTTCTTGCACGAATTTCATCGATCTGACGTATCTTCGCCTTGTATTTTACATGCAAATCCCTCCTTAACGTTATCAGTGGCAAGCGGGGGGATCCCTTTCTCAGTAACTGGTCTTGTACCATTCCGATTAGAATAATCTTTATAATGTAGACGGCGCGGACCGAATTGAAATCAAATTCTTGCAAATAATTAATCGAACCGGCTCAGGTGTTTGGTACAAGTCCTAAAACGATTGCTTGGTAATTGAACTTGCAAACGAACGGGCGGATTGGAGGGGGGAGGACCCGCCGATAGGGTGGTACGCCAAAACGAATGCCGCTCCACAATGCGTTCGATTTTACGATTTCCAAGTCCGATAAGCTTAATTGAAGTCCACTTTGCCATTACCTACATCAAAGTAAGTCTTTCATCTCTCCATCCTCTGATGATTCCGAGTATCAATCAGTCGGTCCGTATCGTCACAGCTGCCAGCAGTTTCATCAACTTGATTGTTCTCGTTTCATTAAGCTCATCGGCGGCAATGACCGCGTATCCACCGCGAGGCCTGCTTCTGATTTATCCAAATTCAATATAATCCATAGGTAAATATCAAATTAATGTCGGAAAAAGTTCTTATTACCTTTGGTAGGGTAGGGAAATGCCAATCTGCGTAACGTCCCCTGTGTCCTATTTATTGCAGATTTTGCCCTCGCCCAATATGCCCCGGCCGTTACTAAATTCTATAACACGTAATACATTTTAATGTTAATTTCCAGTCGGTTTTCATTTCAGTTTAGTGTCAAGTTTTCCTGCGACATCTTCGGTTCCACGATGTTGTAATGAATTTTCGAATTGGGTTACGAATTAGTCGCGACTTAATGGGTCCCTATGCGCAGCAAGTTTCAAACGTTGAAATTCAAGGAAAAGTTGGACTTGGAAAATTTTCTGACTCGAAAATTAAAATTGGTAAAATGAGGAGAAATCGACGATTTGAACAACTCCAGCTATACTGTCAAGCAAAAAAAAAATTATATATATTATATCACCCTTTAACAACCCCTATTTTGTTAAATATTAAAAAATTAAGTTTTCGCGTTAAATGGGCATACAAATATAAAGTGTACCTTAATTTTACACTCTTAAAATAAACGTGGGATACTCGAAAGTAACTGTCCAAAATATAAAAATAATCGTATGTGCAGAACACCCCAATTTTCACCTTTTTTCTTTTTTTGCTCGACAATAAAGCTGGAGTTGTTCAAATCGTCGACTTTTCCCTTATTTTACCAGTTTTAATTTTCAAGTCCGAAAATTTTCCAAGTCCGACTTCTCGTTGAATTTCAACGTTGGAAACTTCCTGCACATTAGGTCCCTAATTCTAAAATTTCGCGCATCAAAGACATTTTACTTTATTTCGCATCAGTTTACAATTTTATACAATACTGAGGAACATGAAACACATTAAAAGTCACCGCATTGGAACCTCGATGTGTAAATTATAGGGAAAGGTACTGTATTAGGGCAGCAAAAATTGTCGTAAAGAAATATTTGAAATATAGTAGAAAATATTTCAAAAAAACCGGTAATTTTTAATATATTTTCTTTTCGGTGACTAATTTCAAATTAATTTTATTATCCACCTCGCAAAAGAAGCGGCAAGTCCAATAAGAAAATTAAGTGGCAAAAAAGTGTGTCACGATACGTTCTACGTCGTTACGTTTTGCACGCCTTTCCATCATCTTGTTACGCCAAGTTTATGATTTGTTGCATCTTAGGCGCACTTAACGTTTCACTGTTTCCCTCGTTTTACTCGCTTTTTCTTTTCTTTCCCCCCTTCATCCCCACCCTCCGACACTCGCCGTGGCTCTTTGGATTTCTCGAAGAGAGAGAGAACGATTTCCTTTTATAAAAATCTAAAAAAAAGTGAAAACGTAGGTATTTCTGCGCCGACGCATTTCGTTCGCATTTATTTACCTCGACAGTGTTCCTACGCTCTTATCCCTTTCGTAAAACAGAGTCGATCCTCTCCTTTCTTCCGGGGTGGTACTCGATAAAATGCAGACGAGCTCGTAAAGTCCGATGATTGTCATCGTCTTCGGGGGCGTCCGGGCGATTATTTTTAAGGCAATCTCGTTTGATTTCGATGCGTTCCGCTGATGCGGCACGAATTGAAACGAACGGGCCATGAGGAGCGGGTGATTCTGACGCAATCATTAGCTGTACCACTTGGCTGTTTATCGCCCAACTCTTCCCACCGTAAGACCTCTTCAAAGTGGCCTCTGAAATTTGAAATCTTTCCTGTTAACTCGACAGTGCGATTAAAATTAACAAATTTAATACCTACACTGAGAGAAAAAGGTTGAAAAAATTGTAATTTTACGTTGTAATTTAAGGACATGATGGACAAGGTTGCAAAAAGGATAATCAAAAATTGTAGAATGTATTCAAACATTTGTAAAAATAAAGTGAAAAATCATAATATAATAGTTTTAGTTTAAGTATGTTCTGAATATTTTTATTTTTAATAGATTTTCTATTAGTTTGAATAAGAACAGTTTCTTTGTACAGTTTTCTTAACGCAAGCATATTTTTTTTCTGAGTGCACTATGTCCTGAAATTACAAAAAAAAGATTACAATGTTTACAAAAAATTTTCTCTGAGTACACTCGTGTTAATTTTTAGTACTATATTCTTTTTCGGTGCACAACTTTTCGCAAAAATCACGGATCGCAAGTCCGACTCTTAAGCACGGTTACTCCAATCGAATTATTCTCGATTCTTCTTTTTCTAATTCGATCGATAAAGTCCCTCTCCGCGGGAGTTCAAGGGAAAAAATTTTCAGGCAAATTAAAAGCGAACTTTTCTACTCCGGGAACTTTGATTTCTGTATCGTAAATTAATACTTAAAAAGGGGAAAGAGAAGAAGGAATAATTGTTTGAAGCCCCGCAATTACCGTTCCCGCCAACTTACCTTTTGTTTTTTCAGTTTATTACAATGGTTCGCGCTGTTTCTAATAATTTTTCCCGCGGAATAACAATATCGCCGGGAAAGCCCGGTTTAAATGAAAAAGACGAAGAAAAGGGAAGGCTGGGAAAAGAAAAATAGAAGAGGGGCGAGGGGGGGGGGGGAGGAGGAACAGGCGGTAACAATTTTATATATAGAAAGTTTGCCCGAAAGCGCGATTAAATTAAGGCGTTGGGAAATAAATTTGCGTGCATTTGTGAAACAGCAGAAGTAATTCATCAGCGAAATGCGCCGAAGGAAAAATGGAGGAAACGGCGCGCGCGCGAGATAAGAAGCGCAGGAGTAAATGAATTTGTCGACAACTGGTAAAACATCGGGTACGTATGAAAGCGATGAAGACAGCGTCGTATATCAGCCGCCTCTTTTTCCGTTCGCATGATTATAGAGTAATCATTTTGAGTGCGGCGCGATCGAGCGCGGAGCAGGGTAGGAGAGAGGGGGGGGGGGAGAGGAGAATTTCTAAGGCGCGGTGGAGGCAACCTTCCTGGCTTAAGGAGTAAATAAGGAAATAGAAATGCACCGTTGGATGAGCGAAGGAAGACGCGGCGAATGCAAAAAATATCGCCGACTATCTTAGCTCGAGTGCTTTCAGCTACCGAAATACCCTGATGAGGCGCCATTGTATTGAGAAGAAATTTCAGATTTATTCATCCAAGGTGCTTGAAACAAAAATTAAAGTGGAGTAACATGGGACGAGTCAAATGAATCGGCGAATGAGAGGGTTACTTTTTTTTTTTTTTATAATAAGAGGAAAGTCGTAAAAATTGAATTAAATTTCCTTGTTGCTGTGGTGCGCGGGGAAAGAAATTTCATAGGGACATTACTGTACCTTATGGTGAGGCTAACACAAAGGAAATGTTTGTTGGTAATTGTAACTTGTGACGGATGAGGTTGCGCTGAGTAACAAGTTAATGTTAATATTAGAAAGTTTTATACCGTATATTATTAACATTATTATCAATTTAGGGATATTTTCGAAATTAGCAACTTTTTACTATTAAAGATACTATAAATGATAATTGTAAAGTCACTTTTCTCTTACATGCTTGTGAAGCTGGCACAACCATTATGGCACAACTCAATGAAACTAATTTTAATATTTAGTACTCATTTACTACTAATTTGCTACCCTAAAGCTAAATTTATTACTCCCCCCTTTTTAAAAAAAAACGTGGTTGTGCCAGCGTCTCGGTGAAGCTGGCACAACCCTATAACAAGGCTACCAAAACACTTATACGAGGTTCTATAATTTATTACTTATTTATTACTGATGAAATCAAACGATATTATAAACAATTTTCGAGTTTATTTAATAATAAAAGCGATAATTCAATTTTTACATA